>JBBMOL010000201.1:22579-61953 GCA_037954665.1 Laguncularia racemosa | reverse complement strand
TACACTACACAAACCCCTTGAATCTACCCACAAGATAGTGATTATCTCCACTATTCATAGCTCATCTATAACCAAACCCAAAAGAAAAAAAAAACACACAATTATGTGTCTTCACTCTATTTGAAAATATCTCATTCAACAACCAAAATAGCCTAAATATAATATTTTACAACTGTATTCTACAAAAAATTTCATAACAATCTTTATATAACTCTCTTTCAAAAACTTCCTCTAAATTAATTCCCTATTAGCCCTATGATACATGTACTAGAATTTGCAATATCATGACTCACAAAGGAAGAAATGCAAAATACAAAACAATTTAAATTAGAAAACTTAAAAAGAAAAAAAAATAGTTTAGATTTGTCTCTACGTAGTTTAATACCAAAAAAAAAATCCAAATTTCTCAATAAAATATGAGTTAATTCACAATACCTTCCTAGAAATATGAACCCACTAATGGAAAAACACTACCTAATTCTAATAAAAAACTTCCTGGACCAACCCAAATGCCGACAACTCAATCAATAAAATAATTCAAGACTAGAAATTGAAATCAATACATGTATCAAAATCAAATCTATAGTCGACATCAAACAATGGTTTAGCATGGAGTTAAATGAAGTAATAGTAAAGTACCTGAAACAGAGCTTCATGACTTTGTGAAGACAACAAGTTTCGACAAACCATGAAACTAGGGGATTGAGGCTTGTTATGTTTTCAATTTGAATTCATCTAAGACTGGCTTCAAGGTTTCCATTTCATGGCTCGAACTAAACTATTAAACTTGATTGCTTAGCTTCTTCCTTTCCTATAGTTTACTAATTTCATTTCTATATCCTACTACTCCATTCCTTTAGACTTGATTCGAAAACTACATTGCATTATGTAGATGGGGGGTTTCCCACTAGGAGGTCACATGCATATCATGTAGGTACCGTGCTACACGTGATGGGATGACTAGGGAGAGAGTGGCAAGGAGGAGAAACAGGCAATCTCAAGCATCTCGAATACACAAGTTATAAACAAGAGAGCTAAGAGGACCTTAAGCATTAACCTTGTAGTTCTTAGTGATACAAATGCTACTCCACATGCCATTAATGCTCAAGAAAGTGACTTGGAGAATCATCTTGGAGATTTTAGCAGACCAATCACCAGGGCCCAAACTAAAAGACTAAAGGAACAACTTCAATTATTTGTGCAAAAATGGGTTGATAATGGGCTATGCAAGCTTGGAGATTTTAAAGAGCTCAAGTTCATTAATTAGTTGGGCTAAAAGATTAGCTTTTGGAATTCATCCTATCTCATTTCTAGCCATCCAAGTAATGCCTAGATTCATTAAACCTTGGAACAACTCCTTGCAATAAATTTGAGCTGTTTTTTCCAACCAGGTAGCAAAAATCGAGGAGTCTCAAGAGTTAATTAGTGACACCACCTTGATTGTCTAGGTTCGATGTACTTTTGATAAAAAAAAAAACTCTATAAAATAGGGCTATTTAGCTTTTGTTTTAGGGGATCAAAGTGGTATTGAATTTCATATTGGAATATAAGAGAGTTTGCTTTCTTGTGTTTTTATGCATAAGGTGTTGAGTTGAATGCAATTGAGTTCATCTTTTGTATTTCAATTTTTAATTCCTATTTCTATTGTTCTTGAATACTTTAATCTTGGGTTCAAGGGATAATTTTCAATTATAACTTGAGTTCTTTTCACAAACGTGTTCTTGGGTAATTGAACAAACCATTCTGATTACTTTGGTGAGAATCGAATTCTGATTTGATTTGGTAACGAGTTCTAAGAAACAATTTGGGTCTTGGGGTTCCGCATCATTTGTATCAGAGCAAGGTACAACCAATTATATTATCTATCCTTTTAATTTTCTATTTCTTTCTGTTAGCCTTATTGATCTTCTTCTTGCTTGTTGATCTTGTTCTTGCTATTCACAAACCAAAAAAAAAAAAAAATCTGTTCTTGAAGTTTTTGGGAGTTAATTTGTAAGGAATTACAAGTTTCCTTCTTAAATTCAGTATTTGTCATTCTATTTCTTTACTAGTCATCATATACATCAAGTGTGTGTCTTTTCTTTATTGGTTATTTTTCTTTGCTTCTAGTTTTGTTTCACATATCCTTGTTGCTTATTTTTAGGATTTCTCTGATAAAATTGAATTACTTTAAGATCTTGATTGTTGTTTGATTTGGCCCTTACGTATAAAATCATAAAGATTGCTTGAGTGGTAAAAGGCAAGAGAGTGTGAGCTTAAAAGAGGGTAAAAGCCAATTTGAGTTAAACACGTGAGGGAGTGTTTGTGAGGTTCTTGTTTTTTTTTTTTTTTGATATTTCAAATTGCAAAAATGGAAGGAAGTGGAGTAAGTGCACCAAAAGACCAAGAATTTCTTCTCAAGGCTATGCAACAACAGCTTGAGAGGATTCAACTTGTCCTTGGCAACATGAATGACACTTTGGAGAAGCAACAAAATGAGATCAATGCCTTGCGTGAAGGGGCTACCCAAAACAATCCAAGGCAAGGAGGCAACCTACACTCAATATGTAGAAGAGTCTGAAGAGGAATTTGACGATCAAGCTACCTTGGTCAATGAAGGCAAAAATTATATAAGAGGTAGGAGGAACCAAAATAGATCTTGATAGGAATATTGGGAGTATCAAAATGAAAATTCCATCCTTTCTAGGGAAGAATGATCTGGATGCATATATGGAGGGAGAGCGAAAAAGTGGAATTAATCTTCGAATGTCACAATTACTCGGAGGAAAAGAAAATAAAACTTGTAGCGGTGGAGTTTGGAGAATATGCACTTGTATGGTGGGATCAACTTCTTGTAAGCAAGAGGAGAAATGGTGAAAGACCTATCCAAACTTGGGTTGACATGAAGGCTATCATGAGATGCAGATTTGTTCCAAGCCTTATTATAAGGACTTGCACCAAAGATTGTAAAGCCTTATACAAGGAACAAAGAGTGTGGAGGAAAACTATAAGGAAATGGAGATTGCGATGATCCAAGAAAATATAGAGGAAGATAGAGAGGCCACCATAGCAAGGTTTCTCAATGGACTTAATAAGGACATAGCCGACAGAGTGGAGTTGCAACACTATGTAGAGATAGAAGATATGGTGCACATAGCTATGAAGATAGAAAGGCAATTGCAGCGCAAAGGGAAGGGGAAACAAGCCAACACATTTTCGGCTCAAAACAATACTTGGAGGTCGAATTGGAGAAATGATAACAAGGCTGCCCAAACAAAGAAGGATGATAAGGCATAACCATTTCAATCATTTGACAGTAAAAATAAAGGTACTACTTCTGTCCAAAACTCTAGAAGCTGTGACATTAAGTGTTTGGGGTATGGGCACATAGCATCTCAATGCCCAAATAAAAAGGTAATTGTGATGCGTGGAAATGGGGCAGAGACGGATGAGGAAAGTGATGATGAGGATGAGATGCCTCCTTTGGATAATTGTAGTGATGTTGAGTTGCCTACTGAGGGACAATTGTTGGTTACCAGGCGTGCTCTTAAACGTGCAAGTGAAAGAGGATAGTGAGGGGGTTAGATTGCAAAGGGAAAATCTTTTTTATACTAGGTGCTTAGTTGAAGGGAAAGTGTGTAGTTTGATAATTGATGGGGGTAGTTGTGTGAATGTGGCTAGTACTTTATTTTGTGAATAAGTTGGGATTGGAAACTACTAAACATCCAAGACCTTATAAATTGCAATGGCTTAACATAGTGGGGAAGTGAAGGCTACTAAACAAGTGAGGTTCCATTTGCTATTAGAAGGTACGATGATGAAGTTACCTGTGATGTCGTTCCTATGCAAGCTAGTCACTTGTTGTTAGGTAGGCCATGGCAGTGGGATAGGAGAGTGAACCATGATGGGTATCTTAATAGGTACATGGTGGAGAAAGAAGGCAAAAAGCATACTCTTCTTCCTTTGACTCCTAAACAGATCTTTGAAGATCAATTGCAACTTGAGAAGTCTCATGGAGAGTTTGTTCAAAAAGAGGTCGAGAGAAAAAAAAAGAAAGTGGAAAAGAAAAAGAGAAAGTGAGAAAAAAGAAGATGAGAAGAAGAGTGAAAAAGATAGAGTAAGTGAGGAGCATTCAGCCATAGAAAGAAAAGAGGAAAAAAAATGAGTTTCTATGCAAAAATGAGGGATGTGAGGAAGGCTTTAATCACTAATAGGCCAATGATTGTACTTTTGTACAAGGAAGCTTATTTTTCTACTAACGACGTTGACCCTTCTTTGCCAAGTGTTGTTGTTGATGTTTTGTAGGAATACAATGATGTTTTTTCTCGATGATTTACCTCAAGGTTTTACCACCTTTGAGAGGGATAGAACATCAAATTGATCTCATTCCCGGGGCTACCATTCCAAATAGGCTGACATATAGAAGCAATCCCAAGGAAACAAAAGAACTACAAAAGTAAGTGGATGAGCTCTTGATGAAGGGACATATAAGAGAAGTCTAAGCCCATGTGCAGTACCTATATTGTTGGTACCAAAGAAAGATGGAAGTTGGCGTATGTGTGTGGATTGTAGAGCCGTCAACAAAATAACGATAAAATATCGACACCCTATACTTCGACTTAATGACATGTTAGATGAGTTGCATGGTGCATGTGTCTTTTCAAAAATTGATTTGGAAAGTGGTTATCACCAAATTAGAATGAAACTAGGTGATGAGTGGAAAACCGCTTTTAAAACAAAACATAGATTGTATGAGTGGTTGGTAATGCCTTTTGGCCCAACTAATGCACCTAGTACATTTATGCGCTTAATGAACCATGTTTTGTTGAGCTCAATGGAAAGTTTGTGGTTGTCTATTTTGATGACATTCTAGTGTATAGTAAATCCGTTGATGAGCATGTTATGCATTTCAAATGTATGTTTGATGCTTTGCGTAAGTACAAGTTGTATGCCAACATGAAGAAATGTTCATTTTGCATCGATCGCATCATTTTCTTGGGTTATGTAGTGAGTACAAATGGAAATGAAGTAGATAGTGAAAAGTAAAGGCTATCCAAGAATGGCCGAAACCTAAGATCGTGAGTGATGTGAGAAGTTTCCATGGCTTGGCAAGTTTTCTATAGGAGATTTGTCAAAGATTTTAGCACAATTGCTGCCCCATTAACTAAAATCATGAAAAAAAGATAAGGGGTTTATTTGGGGTAAGGAACAAGAACATGCATTTTCTTTGCTAAAGGAAAAGTTGAGTAGTGCACCATTGTTGAGGCTACCTAACTTTGATTTAACTTTGAAATTAAATTTGATGCCTCCGGGATTGGTATAGGTGCTGTTTTATTGCAGGAAAAGAGGCATGTTACTTATTTTAGTGAAAAGCTAAATGGAGCACAACTTAACTACTCAACTTATGATAAGGAGTTGTATGCTTTGGTGAGGGCATTGGAGACATGGTAGCACTATTTGTTACCAAAGGAGTTCGTGATTCATACAGATCATGAGTCATTAAAACACTTGAAAGGACAAGGTAAGCTGAACAAGCGTCATGCCAAATTGATGGAATTCATATAATCCTTTCCATATGTGATCCAATATAAGCAAGGTAAAGAGAATATTGTGGCAGATGCATTATCCAGAAGGTATGCTCTAATCTCTACTCTTTCAATGAAGTTGTTAGGATTTGAGCATTTGAAGGAGTTGTATGCACATGATAGTGATTTCTCTAATGTTTATAATGCTTGTGAGCAGTTGCATTCCATGATTTCTATAAGCATAAGGGATTTCTTTTTAAAGGAGGGAAATTGTGTTTTGCCTAATAGTTCAATTAGGGAATTACTTGTTAATGAAGCTCATAGTAGAGGTCTTATGGGACATTTTGGCATTGATAAAACTTTAAGCATCTTGCATGAACACTTCTTTTGGCCTAATATGCGTAAGAGTGTTAAGAAAAACTGTTCTAGTTGCATTTCATGTAGACAAGCTAAATCTAGAACTCAACCCCATGGATTATACATGCCCTTGCTAGTACCTTCACATCTTTGGGTTGACCTTTCTATGGATTTTGTTTTGGGTCTACCTAGGACTAGAAAAGGCCGAGATTTAATTTTTGTAGTTGTTGATCGTTTTTCCAAAATGGCTCATTTCATACCATGTCATAAAACTGATGATGCTGTGCATATTGCTGATTTGTTCTTTCGTGATATTGTGCGTTTACATGGCATTCCTAAGACCATTGTGTTCGATCGGGATGTTAAATTTTTTAGCCACTTCTGGCGAGTGCTTTGGTCCAAACTTGGTACTAAACTATTGTTTTCTATTGCTTCACACCCTCAAACTGATGGGCAAACTGAAGTAGTAAACAGGATTCTTGGAACCTTATTACGTGCTTTGATTGGAAGGAATATTAAAACTTGGGAAGATAATCTACCTTTTGTTGAATTTGCATATAATAAGAGTGTGCATTCTACCAATAGGTTTTCTCCTTTTGAAATTGTGTATGGTTTTAATCTGCTAACTCCTTTAGATCTTTTGCCTGTTCCTTTGAGTGAAATTTTTAATACAGATGGACATAAAAAGGCAGAAATGGTTAAATCCATTCATGACAAAGCAAGATAAAAGATAGAGAGGCGAAATGAGCAAATTGCATCTCAAGTTAACAAAGGAAGGCGCATGGTGTCATTTGAACCAGGAGATTGGGTTTGGGTTCAAATACGCAAGGAAAGATTTCCTTCCAAAAGGAAATCAAAATTGGATGCTCGTGGAGACAGGCCTTTTCAAGTTGTTGTGAAGATCAATGACAATGCTTTACCGCATTGATCTACCTAATGAGTATGGTGTTTTAGCTACTTTTAATGTTTTTTTTTATCTCTCTTTGATATTGATGCAGGATCTGATTCAAGGACGAATCCTTTTGAAGGGAGGGGAAATGATACAAATGCTACTCCACATGCCACTAATGTTCAAGAAAGTGACTTGGAGAATCATCTTGGAGATTTTAGCAGACCAATCACCAGGGCCCAAACTAAATGACTAAAGGAACAACTTCAATTATTTATGCAAAAATGGGTTGATAATGGGCTATGCAAGCTTAGAGATTTAAAGAGCCCAAGTTCATTAATTTAGTTAGGCTAAAAGATTAGCTTTGGAATTCAGCCCATCTCATTTCTAGCCATCCAAGTAATGTCGAGATTTATTAAACCTTGGAACAACTCCTTGCAATAAATTTGAGCCGTTTTTTCCAACCAGGTGGCAAAAATCGAAGAGTCACAAGAGTTAATTAGTGACACCACCTTGATTGTCTAGGTTCGATGTACTTTTGATTAAAAAAAAAAACTCTATAAATAGGGTTGTTTAGCTTTGTTTTAGGGGATCGAAGTGGTATTGAATTTCCATATTGGAATATAAGAGAGTTTGCTTTCTTGTGTTTTTATGCATAAGGTGTTGAGTTGAATGCAATTGAGTTCATCTTTTGTATTTCAATTTTTAATTCCTATTTCTATTGTTCTTGAATACTTTGATCTTGGGTTCAAGGGGTAATTTTCAATTATAACTTGAGTTCTTTTCACAAACATGTTCTCAGGTAATTGAACAAACCTTTTTTATTACTTTGGTGAGAATCGAATTCTAATTTGATTGGTAACGAGTTCTAAGAAACAATTTAGGCCTTAGGATTCCGCATCAACCAATATCCACAAGAGCACCACTAGCGAAGGCTCCAATCGCCATTCTTCACTGCGCCAATCTAACCCATGATACAACAAGAACTTGACCTAGGCTTGCAAAGCTAACCTACTTAATCCATACCAGAACTTAATGCACCAAGTTAGCATATTCCTATTTTATTTTTATTTATTTATTTAACTTATGAATAGTATAGAATAAAATTTAAAAAAAATTAAGATTAGTCAAATAATAATAATGATGATGATAGGAAATAAATATGAAACTTTTTTAACCTCTTAAATAGGAATGATTACCTGTCAAGTTGTCACGATGTAGACCATCACTTGATGGCGAATAAATTTAATAATAAAATATAAAACTAATTAGTAAATAATCAAAATAAAAAAATAAAAATTTTAGTATATGATAAGATCACATTATACTTATATTTTCTTCTAGATTTATATTAAATTTATTTCAAAAGTATAAGAAAATATAAAGAAATGGTATTTAATGGTGTTTATTGTGAAAATTCAGGTTTTGAAGACCTAAAAGTAAATTATAAGTTAATTGGAGGAGTTTTTCACAAAATTGAAGAAGCAAGTGAAGAATTGCATTAAGGCCACCGACCTTAGGTCGGCCTGCTACTAAAGGCTGCCGGCCTTAAGGTCGGCCTAAGAAAGAAACCATCATAACACATAAAAGCCGCCAGCCTTGAGCCGGCCTTGACTGTTTCTCAGACATCCATGCGAAAATCTCTCTAAAATCTTATCTTGATTGATTTGCTGACTCAATTCCTTATCATATCAGCCTTATCCTCCTCCTCTTTAGATCTATAAATAGACCCCTTGTGTGAACCTTTAGAAGGCATCCTTGTTTTTGGGATCTTTTAAATTCATTAGAATTCCCTTGAGAGCTTTAGGATTTATCTTCTCTTTAAATTCTTTTACATTTCATGTTATTCTAAATTTTAGTTTGAAGAAAGAATGTTATTGAAGTTTTGTAAACACCCCATTTTTTCCCTAAGACTCAATAACAATCAATAATAATCAATTTCCAATTTTTCCCAATTTTTCTCTAATTTGGAAAAAATAGGAAAAATATTCAAAAAATAAAATAAATAGGAAAACACATCAATTTGAAAATAATTTCAGAAATGGCAATAATAAGGAATAAATAATTTTTACAAATTTTTGAAATTTCAAAAAATATAAAAAAATAAAAAAATCGCATTGCATATATGCAATTTGCGAAATAAAGAAAATCGCGAACATGGGCTAGCTCAGCTGATCCGAACCATGGTCAGGCAGGCACGCGCAGGTGCGAGGTCAGGGGTTCAAAACGCGGGGTTTGCAATTTTTTCCTTTACCTGGGACACGTGGCAGCATCTGATTGGCTGGAGCGAACGTATGCGCCGAGCGCGTGATCGTCTTCAACCTCTGCCCGAGATCACCAGCGAGGGGAAAAATCGGAATTTCGGCCGTTTTGATTCGATTTTTTGCACAAATCCAACAAATCTTCAATAGAATTAAGATAAACATCATCCAATTGGAATCAAATCTCAACGAATCAATGGATTTACACGAATCGGAGTTGGTTCGTTTAACCGCAAATCCGATTTGCTTCAATCGATGGAAATCCGAGCTTATCCAGCTCGATTTCGAAAGCCTATAAAGAGATGATGAAGTGAAGAAGCTAAAGCACAGATCAAAAAGGAGAGAAAGAGAGAATCGAAGCTCACCGGAGTTGTTTGAAGCCGTGACCGCCGATCAAGAGTTGGGCAACCACTAGGAGGCGTTTCTGAAGCAAACCACCACCACCGTTGGATTCCTCACCTCCGAAAACCTAGGAATCGACACCTCAACCGCTGCAAAAGGCCGTTGGAACGCCGTCAACGAGCACTCCTAGCCGCCGCATCCGATCGACCCGACCTGACTCGCTTCGACCCGACCCGCGCGCCGACCTGGATCTAGGTAAGTCGGATTTTTCGATTTTTTTTTATTTTTTTTAGTTATGTTATTTATTTCAAATTTATTTATTTATTTGTTATTTATATTTCAATAAATAGAAAAATGTTAGGAATTAGATTTTCTTTTTTAGGATTAGGATTTAATGATAAAATAAAAAATAATTATTATTATAATAATAAATAATAAAAATGTAGAAAATTCATAAAGAAAATAATAAAAACATTAGAAAAATAATAATAATAATTTATACTTTAAATAGGATAGATAAAAATCTAGGAGAAAATTTTTAATAAAAATAAAAATTATAAAAATTATGAAAAACTAATAAAAAATTAAAAATTAATAAAAAAATCATAAAAATTAATAAAAATAAATAAAAAATTATAATAGTAGAAATGAGTTGAAAATTAGAGAAAAATGAATTTTATCACTTAGAAAAATCATTTTCTCAAATAAATCCAAAATTGGTATTTTTCCTTAAAATTATTATTTTCAAAAAAATCAAATTAAAGCTTAGGCTTAGATTTTTTTTAGAAAAAATCCTAAAATGGTAAAAACATAAATCAAAAGAGATTTCACAATTAAAATTCACAAACACATTAAAATTTTTCAGGAAAAGCGAACTACGGCTTGTTTAATCCTGAATAGCAGGTATGTAGGCACCTATTTGGGGCAACCCTAAAAAGGAATAAAAATCATTTTCCTAGAATAATTCACTAAAAAAAACACAATAAAAGATAACAAAAATAAAATAAAAGACATTTCGAGATAAGAGTAAATTTTAGGAGATTAGGTGGTAACCGTAAGATTTTAATAGGTTAGCCTCCGAACTTAGAAACTCTGGTTTTCCCCTTTCCTCTTTTCACAAAAACAAAAAGAGGAAATCACGACGACTAGTGGTCCAAATTAGGACTAATCCGCTCCATTAGTCTTAATTCAATCTTTCCCAACAATAGTTGGGTGGCGACTCCAAAATAAACGAAATTCCTAACTCAAGTCGAAGATCTACATTAGATGAGCACAGGGTCTTGTCTAGATCGGATTAGGAATGGGAAATCAAAAATTAGACTCGACAGGATGGCGACTCCACTGGGGAACCATTCCAGTAGGCTAGCCACCTGAATATCCTCAAATTGTTCCTTTTTAAGAAATGTCTTTCTATTATTATTCTGTTGCTAACTTTTCAGGGATTAGTTAAGTTTATAATCTAGTTTTCTTTACTTTTGGGTCTGCATGCATACATTTGTGTAAATAGATACGGTCGAACTCGGACCGTTCTAGGACCCTAAGACGGGGAGCCATTGTGTAGGTTTCGGGCGAAGTGAGTTGATCACCGTTCGGGACCAATTAGGCTACCCCACCCAATGCTCCGATATGGCCTAGATCCATTTCTCCGAGAATGCGAGAGGCCATAGAGCTTGGGGACCAGTTAGAACCAACCTATTTGCATACATAAAGTCATAGGTTGACAATTGACGATAATGTAATATTTGTTGTTTTGTTCATGGAGTTCAGATCTATTTCCTTGTAATATTTCCATAGTTCTGATTGTGATTAGGAAATTTCTTGTTGTAATAGATGGCTAGTACCGCAGTTGACCACCTCTTTCGCAAAGAGATTCGGGTGTACAAACCTTTGGACCCAAAGTTGGTGCTGGACCACTGGTTCACCTTATACAATCCAGAGGAGCAGGCCTTCATCCAGTAGAAAATAGGGCCCATCCTCTCACTAACAAAGATAGAGGTGAAGGTGCCCTTGGTACGGGCCATGCTCCAGTTATGGGAAGAAGTGCCCGCAACTTTCTTCATCAGGCCACATGAAATCACCCTTACCCTGGAAGAGTACACCCAGCTGCTATAGGCTCCAACATTAACCGATCAAATCTATGTGCCAGATCTCGAGGCCGGGCCAGCCGGTACTTTCAGCAGACTACTAGGTATCCGCAAAACAGCAGTCAACAAGGCTTTATCAGACTGTAATGGATACTGCATCCAAATGGACGATTTGGAAGCCTGGTTCATTGCTTGAGAAGACAATGGGGATATAAAAGACATACTATGCGAGGACCCCAAGACGTATAGATAGAGAAGGGTGAGTGCTTTCATCTTGACAGCTTTCGCCACCATACTATTCCCCACCGGAACTTTCTATGTCCACTACCAGGTTGCAGAGCTGGTGACCCAATTCCTGGAAGGAAGATCTTACATCCCGGCTCTATTGGCTGAACAGATTCGGAACTTAAACTTCCTCAAGAAGAAGGGCCTTGGGATCCTCCGCTCAAGTATCAACCTTATGGTTCGTGAGCCACCTTAAGTGTTTCAGGCTGAACATGGTCCGGAAAGCCTTGGCTCAGCAGGTGGATCTCATGGATTCATGCATAGAAAAGATAAAACTACCCGACGACCTTACCATCCATAGTTGGGTAGAAGTACTTAGAAGCTTCAGTGCCGATGATATTCTGTGGACAGCCAAGTAGAGTTGCTGCGACAAAATTATTTTGACCTGCAATAACTTTCAAGTCGTACCTCTGATCGGAATCAGCGGATGTATTGGATATCACCCCAATTCAGTGGTCCGCCAGTTTGGTACTATTCAAGACATAGTTTATCGGCCCTCGCTGGAAACGGTCACCTTCGAGTACCAAGATCCGAACTTGCTGGTGGCCGAAAAGTTTGCTAAGCTGGCAGAGGTCAAAGCGCTTTGGGAAGCCAGAATTGAAAGCCCGAATGTAGACCTCGGTGAGCTGGATGGCGAAGTGGGAAAGCATCGAGCCACTAGGGAGTTCGTGATCCGCCAGCTGTATCAGACAGGGGAAAGAGCATACCAGGTCCCAGATGTCACTCAACCAAGGCTAGACAAGATAAATCCGGAGCTAGAAATCTACCTAGAGCAGGTCAAGGCCCGGATGGAGGTCTATTTTGAAGCTGCAGATTATAAGAAAGAAATCTAGAAAGGACGATTCAAGGAATCCAACCAAAGGAACAAAGCCTTGGAAGCACAATTAGAGAAGACCAAAGCCAGAGTCGAAGAACTAGAAGCCGTCATCAACGGGAAGCCTGAGTCTCCACAACAAAAGACTAAGAGAGCTAGGAAATAGATTATCATTATAATCTTTTATTTGTTTTCTTTGAGTATCGAACTCCAAAAATTTTCGATATTAATAAAAGTAAAGTTTCAATATTACATCGTCAATCAATTGTCGACCCTTTTAGCATCCGTGTGACGCATGCATCACATTTGCATACATTATACTAAAAGAGAAAAAAAATGTGCGCCAGGTATCAAGATAGCTCCTAAACAATCGAACCCTCCTAGAAGCCCAATTTGCACACGTTCAAGAACAAAGATGGCAAACAGCAGCGACAACTGCAATAACACAAATGCTGATGCTGCCTCAGACTCCAGGATCGTATCCCTAGAACAAACGGTCCAACAGTTGGCTGCCTAGGTCCACCTCTTAACTGAAAGCATCGGCCTCCTTCGCTCTACCCAGCCAACCCAAGAGGAGCATTCAGGGGCCAGGAAAGGGAAGGCAGTGGAGGGACAGCCTCCAGAGTATGAAGAAATCAATTCCCACCTCAACCCGACTTTTGAATATGAGCCGAGGAACAACCAGGGTCCAAACTCTGATGACCTAAAGAGAGAGATGGAAGAGAGGCAAAAAGAGATGGAGAAAAGGCTCTTCCAGCAGCTCCATGATAAAATGAAAACAATTGAAGGTCCTGATGGTTTCGAGCAAGCCGAAATCACCAATCTGCCAGTATACAGGGAAGAGGTGTACCCTGAGAAGTTCAAGACCCCGAAGTTTAAAAAGTATGAGGGGACTGGGTGCCCTAAAATGCATACAAGGCTATATGCCCGAAAGATGAGCAAGTATGCTCAGTACGACTAACTCATGATCCAGACTTTCCAAGACAGCCTCACGAGCCCTACATTGGTCTACTACGCCCACCTGGACTTCAATCATGTCAACACCTGGGAAAGGCTAGCCCGGGCGTTCTACGACCAGTACAAGTTTAATATTGAGGTCGCCCCCTCTGTGATTGATCTAGGGAGTCTTCAGAAAAGACATGCTGAGCCGTTTAACGAGTATGCTCAGCGCTGGAGAGCCCAGGCCGCCAGAGTAACAACCCCAATCTCTGGGAAGGAGTTGACATCCATATTTGTCAACACTTTAGACAAGACCTACTTTTCACATCTGGTAGGCCAGACCTCATCCAGCTTTGCAGAGGTGGTAGCTGCAGGGTGCCGGATCGAAAGTGCCATCACCACGGGCAGACTCCAAACAATGGATTCTCCCAGGGTTACACCAACACAAAGGCCCTTAGGAGGTAATAGAGCTAAAGAGTCTACCGTTAGCACGGTCCATTCCGGCAAGGCAGAAAAGGCCGAAACTCGTGTAACATTTCAAACCACGAGTACCCCAGCCCAGCACTCCACGACAAGTCAAGCCCAGACTACCAGGGTCCCAAGGCAATTCACTCCAATTCCCATCCCGCTCAGCCAGGTCTTTACTCGGCTGCGGGCGGACAACTTGATTAGCTTCGAAATCCCCAACGATCGGTACAAGCCCAAAAACTTTGACCCAAACCTCAAATGTGATTACCATATGGGCTAGGAGCGCCACTCTACAGATAAATGCTGGAGGCTCCGGCACAAAATCCAGGACTTAATCGACGCGGGAATTGTACAATTGTTAACACCCCAGCACCTAATGTCAACACCAACCCGCTGCCCAATCATAAGCCCGCCATCAACGTGATCACATCTGAGGAGTCAGCTCCCAAGGAAGCCCCTAAGCAAAAGACGACGGACCAATAGAAAAAGCAATCCCGTCAAGCTCTAGAGAAAGCCCCAAAGTCACATATCAAAAGAAGATGGTTAGCTGGAGACCCAACAGTCGACACTTTAGGAGAATCACATGGGGTTTGAATACTTGGTGAACTATTCTTACACCCCAACTTAGTATGGGCCGCCTAGCGGGTGGGGGCTAGAGTTTGAGAAGGAGGACAACCCGCCGAAGGAAGAGGAGAAGACTATAAACATGATCAATTCTCATCAGAAGCCTAGGGTCATAAAATGCTATGAGGGACAGTCAACCGAGATACAGATCCCGAAGAAAAGATATGTATTTAATGTCCCGATACCGGTAGAGAGGTATAAGGCTGCTCCTTTCGACTATCGGACCCTCAAACAAGAGCGATCTCCTATGGTAGGAGGAATCACCCGCTCTAGGAGAATATACGACCTAAAGAATAAAGCCCCGACCGAAGAGCCCAACGTAGAGAAAGGAGAGGAAGAGGAAGAGGGGCTCGCTGCATTTACAAAGATGGTCAAGGCAAGTGAATACAAGATAATGGAACAACTAGATAAAGTTCCAGCACAAATATCACTCATGGGCCTTCTTACAGCATCTGAGCCCTATAGAGAAGCACTCTTCAAAGTGCTCAAACAGATTCAAGTCCCAGAAGGCATCGCTATAGACAAAATAAGTCATGTGGCCGATTCTATTTTCACAATGGACTAGATATCTTTCTCTCCGGAAGAGCTAAGAGAGGAGGGAAACCAACATACAAAACCACTATTCATAGTGGTCAGGTGCAACGACACAATTGTCTCCCGAGTACTCATCGACAACAGATCGTCCCTCAACGTTTACCCATTGGCTACCCTCGACTTATTGGGGGTCGATCCAAGCAATATAACACCTAGCTCAATGGTGGTCAGAGCTTTTGATGGGTCAAAAAGAGATATAGTAGGGGAGATAAACCTACTAGTAAAGATTGGTCCACAAGTATTCCACATATCTTTCCAGGTCCTTGACATCCCAAGATCTTTCAACCTACTCTTAGGAAGGCCTTGGATACATGCTGCTGGAGCCATCCCCTCTAGTCTCCACCAAAGGGTCAAATTTATTGCGAGTGGCCAGATAGTCACCGTGCTGGGTGAGCAAGATTACGCCATATACAAAGAAACTGCCATACCATATATTAGGGAGGAAGGTTCAGAAGACCTTGGTCTCCAAATATTTAATGAGGTGAACGTAGTGACCAGCAAAGAGGGCCATCAGTTTAAGGAGGGGCAGCAAGGGACGTTTGGACTAGGGTACGTTCTTACAGCCGGGGAAGAAGCACAAGCAAGAGGTGTCAAAGGCAGAATGAAGGAAAAGCCAAGCAACACCCCGATGTGCATTCCACCCCTCCAACAATCTTTCCGAAAAGCAAATATCATTCAAGAGCCTCGGATAAGCGAAGGTGACGTCAGCAATGGGAGCCCAACCCCCGCACATCCAATCAGCATCCAGCTCTGAATAATTGGTTTTGTTATCCTATCAATAGCTCTAGGTCAGCTCAAAGATAGAGAACGATTATCGAATAAATTTTATTAAGACTCTTTATTAATTCAATTACAGTCTGTTTTGCTTATATATATGCTTTCATTTTACTTTACCTAGATCTCCTACCACCAAACATCAGGGATATTTCGCGCAGGTAGAAAATAAAAACGTTGATATCGTTTCCAACGCTGCTGGGTCAGTTGTTGAAGGCGATATCCTTGACAACGAAATAATACAAGAAAATTGGCAAAAACATGAACAAAGCGGAATTTCAATTGACGAGCCGGTGGAGACAGTAAATCTAGGAAGCGTGGAAAAACCTAAAAACCTCAAAATCGGGACCAGTTTAAGTGCCGAGCAAAAGTGTGAGATAACCGAGCTATTAACAGAATATGCAGATGTGTTCGCCTGGTCATATGGCGACATGCCAGGACGAGACCAATCAATAGTGGTTCATAGGCTTCCCACAAGGGAAGATGTCAAGCCTAAAAAAAAAAAACTGAGAAGATTTAGGCCTGACATCTTACTAAAGATTAAAGAAGAAGTCAAGAAACTGCTAGAAGTAGGGTTCATCGAAGTGTCCGATTACCTAGAATGGGTAGCAAATATAGTCCCTGTTATGAAAAAGAATGGAAAAGTATGCATATGCGTAGACTTCCGGGACTTAAACCAAGCTACGCCTAAGGATAACTTCCCCCTACCTTACATTGATGTTTTAGTGGACAACACTGCAGGAAACAATTTTTTCTCATTCATGGACGGTTTCTCATGATATAATCAGATAAAAATGGCTGAAGAAGATAAAACCAAAATGACTTTCATCACAACATGGGGAACTTTCTGTTACAAAGTCATGCCCTTCGGTTTGAAAAATGCCGGGGCAATGTATCAAAGAGCCATGGTCGCAATACTTCATGACATGATGCATCGAGAGGTTGAAGTATACGTCGACGACATGATAGCCAAATCTAAAGAAGGAGAAAGCCATATAGATATCCTGAGGATATTGTTTAATCGACTGAGAAAATTCCAGCTCAAGTTAAACCTAGAGAAATGCACTTTCAGGGTCACAACGGGGAAATTGTTAGGGTTTGTCATAAGCCAAGACGGCATTAAAATCGACCCTGACAAGGTAAAGTCTATATTAGAGTTACTGATCCATGCAAAAAGAGATATAAAATGAGCGTGAATAAATACCGGCAAGTGTACCGGATCGGATCAAGTAATATAGTGAGAGAAGAGTGTCGAACCACGAAGATTGATTAAGTAATAGACCTTTATCAATTTCTACTATTATTTAGGCAATGATATTTGATGAGAATTGAATGAATTATACTAAATGCTTAAAAAGAGAATTGTGTTGAAAAATGATGAATTGATGATGGGAAATAGAATCCACCCTAATTCTACTAATCATATTGCCTTGATGTTATAATAACTCATAGCTATATGGATTTTCACAAGAAATTAACAAAACCTTAATCCTTTATTAAGTGTTAAAGTAATGTTACCTCAATTTAATTTAATAGCTCCCACTAAGTCAAATCAAATGAGGATTCTAATTCACAATCATAAATTTCCCAATTATATGATTGCCTAATATCTTTAAAATAATTTCTCCTAATCCCTTAGTGAAAAATTTAATAAAAATATTGCATGAAACATTTAGGTCAATTTCTAATAAAATTCAATAACGCTACTTCCACATGAATTATTAAATCTTACTTAGGAATTCCTGATAAAACCTAAATTTCTCTTTCGAGTCATTTACATTTCTATGCATTGATTTCAATTACAAAATACAATTCATAGCAGGACTTCTTATATGAAAATTCTGCATATCTACATTTCCTATAACATAAATACAATGATCATTTTATTTTGAATTATGGCTTCATCATATTTCCCACAAGGATGATTTAGAACATTATAGTATGAATTGCATAAAAACAATCGAAATAAATAGGTGCAATGGAATTCATATTGAACAACAAGAATAAATTAATAAATGGCATAAAAGAAAATAAAGTAATTGAAACAATAGCTATAATCTTCAAGAACTTCAGCAAAATAACTTTCTTTCTTCAAACTAAAATTTGTAATAACATGAAATGTAAAGGAATTAAAGAAAACATAAAATCCTACAGTTCGTAAGGGAATTCTAATGATTTCAAAGAAAGACAAAGGATGCTAAACAAAGAATCAAAACAAAAGGATTCTCAAAACAAAAGGGGATTCTAAACAAAAGGGGATGCTAAAACAAAAAAAAGGATGCTCTCAAGGTTCACACAAGGGGCCTATTTATAGATCCAAAGAGGAGGGGGATAAGGTTGATCTGATGAGGATTTGAGTCAGCAAATTAAATAAGATACGATTTTGGAGAGATTTTCGCAATAGATATCCGGGGAGTAATGAAGGTCGGTTCAAGGCCGGCTCAAGGCCGGCGGCCTTAAATGTAGGCCGGCTTTAAGGCCGGCTCAAAGCCGGCGACCTTGAATGTAGGCCGGCCCAAGGCCGGCGGCCTTTATTGCTATCCTCCGCTGGCTTCTTCAATTTTGTGAAAAACTCCTCTAATTAAATTGTAATTTACTTTTGGGTCCTCAAAACCTGTATTTTCACAATAAACACCATTAAGTATCATCTCTTTATATTTTCTTATAATATTGAAATAAATTTAATATAAGTCCAAAAGAAAATATAAGTATAATGTGATCTTATCAACATCCCCACACTTGAACTTTTGCTTGTCCTCAAGCAAAATAATTGATTTAAACAAGAGAAATCCATCATTGAACTTCTGGTGCCCATTGTTCTAACCATACTGAAGTTTGTAACTAGTATATCTAGTTGAAATTTAGTAGTTAATCTAAATACAACAGATTTTTAATCCCTGTGTTTAACAATAGAAAACAATACTTAGTCCATAAGGAAAAACATTCATTTAAACTTCATTGGTTATTAGCAAGTATCATCTCCCTCAATTTTACTTCTCTAAACAAGATAACAAGAAGTGAAAGCATATGGTATCCATTTTTTTCCTAGAATTTCTCCCCTTTTTTTTTTTTTTGCCTTAATTGACAGCGGAGTGAGACTTCACTCTTCTGAGGGACCAAAGCTCGCCCATGTCAACCTGGTTTTCATTAATGTACTAAATTTTTGCCTTTCCGCCCTTCTCGTTATTGTGAGTTCATTGAGTGGGCACATCCTAAGCTCATCGCCTAAGTGACCAGGTTTTAAAGGGACCCCTACGAACTCTTCCTCACACTAACATTTAAGATTGGATACTCTTAACTCACTTTCCTGAGTTATTGGAGTAAAAGGCTCTTTTTTTTTTTTTTAAGGGATCACTAAGTAAAATATTTCATTTACCTCTTTCACTAGGTGTTAAGGTATTCTCAAAGAAATTTCAAGAGAGATTTATCCTAACCAATTTTTCCTTGAAGTAAACTTGCTTGTTTTTTTTTTTTTTCAACTTAAGGACTCAATCTCAAGTTCAAAGGCTAAACATAGGGTAAACCCCGTTCTCTAGAGATTTTACTATTAAATTTTAACTATGTAAACTAGTCACAATAGTTGGCGAGTAGGGCACCAATCTAAGTCAATTTCAGGATTTC
Organism: Laguncularia racemosa; assembly: GCA_037954665.1. Classification (NCBI taxonomy): domain Eukaryota; kingdom Viridiplantae; phylum Streptophyta; class Magnoliopsida; order Myrtales; family Combretaceae; genus Laguncularia; species Laguncularia racemosa. The sequence continues at coordinate 42,397 of JBBMOL010000201.1, read as the reverse complement.
AATTTAAGGACATAAATAAAGCATGGGATTTGTAAGCTCATGATGAGTGCAATCATTATACTTCTACATTTATAATCCCTTCCCCACACTTAAATTGGACAATGTCCTCATTGTTCCTAATATATCACAAAATTAAGGAAAAGAATGTCAATGCAGAAATTGAAATACTGGTACTTCCCTGGTGTAAAATTGTTCATCAGGAAGAAAATTCCTCCCAAAATGTCTGTCATCCTTGGAGTGTCTTGAATGCACCGGCGGCTCTTATCCAGCCTTGAATTAGTTTCTTTTTTTTTTTTGTAACGAAATTAAAACACTAGTGTATATACTTATTGAGCATGGGCTGCCTCCCATGAAGCGCTTAGTTTATAGTCGCTAGCCCGACTTTTCCAGTTCAAGTTCTTGAATCTCCTAAATCCACAGTTGTGGCATTTCTATCAACATGTTCTCCTTCATAGTAATGTTTGAGAAGATAACCGTTTACCTTGAAAGTACGGTTGTCTTCTGCCTTCAACTCAACTACACCATAAGGAAACACATTAACAATTTCAAATGGTCCAGACCATCGTGATTTCAACTTACCTGGGAGTAGCTTCAATCGAGAGTTGTACAATAAGACTCTTTGACCAGGCAAGAACTCTCGCTGTAAGATGTTCTTATCATGCCATCGCTTTGCTCTCTCCTTGTAAATTCTCGCATTTTCATATGCTTCCTCTCTCATCTCGGCCATTTGATTCAATTGGAGCAACCTCTTTTCACCTGCAGCTTGCAACTCAAAGTTAAGGTATTTTATGGCCCAGTATGCCTTGTGCTCAAGCTCTACGGGTAGGTGACATGATTTACCAAAAACAATCTTGTAGGGGGACATTCCAATAGGTGTTTTAAAAGCTGTTCTATAAGCCCACAATGCATCATCAAGTTTTAAAGACCAATACTTTCGGGACGCATTGACAGTTTTCTCTAAGATTCGCTTAATTTCCCTATTGGATACCTCAACCTGTCCACACGTTTGTGGATGATAAGGGGTGGCAATTTTGTGAGTAACTCCATATTTTAATAATAATTTCTCAAATTGCCTGTTACAAAAATGTGTTCCCCCATCACTTATTATAGCTCTAGGTACCCCAAATCTTGAAAATATATTCTTTTTCAAAAATTTAATGACAACCCTGCTGTCATTAGTTTGTAGAGCAACTGCCTCTACCCATTTCGAAACATAATCAACAGCTAAAAGAATATATTTGTTTGAAAAAGATGAGGGAAAAGGACCCATAAAGTCGATTCCCCAAACGTCAAAAAGTTCAATTACAAGTATATTATTTTGTGGTAATTCATGTCTTCTTGAAATATTGCCAGTCCTTTGGCATTAAGCACAAGTCATAATGAAGTTCCTGCAATCATGAAACAAACTGGGCCAATAAAATCCGCAAGATAAAATTTTTGCTGCCGTTTTTTCCATACCAAAGTGACCTCCTACCTCTCTAGAATGACAATGCTGTATAATGCTAAGCTGTTCACTTTCAGGTACGCATCATCTAATTATTTGGTCAGCACAATTTTTAAAGAGATATGGTTCATCCCAAAAATAAAACTTCACATCATGTAAAAATTTCTTTTTCTGTTGGTAGGATAAACCATATGGAGTGATTTTGCTAACCAAATAATTAACGATATCAGCATACCAAGGTAATCCTTGAACTTCTACTACATGCAATTGTTCATCAGGGAACTTTTCATTAATAGGTGAATAAAAAAAATTAGATTCCAGACGGGATAAATGATCAGCCACCACATTTTCAGTTCCCTTCTTATCTTTATTTTCCAGGTTAAATTCTTGCAGTAGTAGAATCCATCGAATTAACCTAGGTTTAGCATCAGCTTTAGCAAATAAATACTTAAGGGCAGCATGGTCAGTATATACTATGATTTTAGAACCTATTAGGTAAGGCCGGAATTTATCGCATGCAAATATAACTGCTAAAAGTTCTTTTTCAGTTGTGGCATAATTCCTTTGGGCCTCATTTAAGGTTCTATTCGCATAGTATATTACATGAAATGACTTATCTTTTCTTTGCCCAAGTACCGCTCCAACAGCATAGTCGCTGGCATCGCACATCAACTCGAAGGGAAGCTCCCAATCAGGTGCAACAATCACTGGTGCAGTAGTGAGCTTCTCCTTCAATAGATTAAATGCCTGCAAACAATTATCATCAAAAATAAAGGCAGAATCTTTTTCTAGTAAATTACAAAGAGGTCTTGAGATTTTAGAGAAGTCCCTGATAAATCTCCTATAGAAGCCAGCATGTCCCAAGAAGCTTCTGATTCCTTTCACTGTAGTAGGTGGTGGTAGCTTCTCTATCACCTCTACTTTTGCCCTGTCAACCTCAATTCCCTGCTTAGATACTTTGTGCCCTAAGACTATTCCCTCTTTTACCATGAAATGGCATTTTTCCCAATTAAGAAGCAGATTAGTTTCCTTGCATCTCTTAAGCACACATCCTAAATTTGTTAGACATGTTTCGAATGACTTCCCAAAAACAGAAAAATCATCCATGAATATTTCAATGAAATTTTCTATCATGTCAGAAAATATGGACATCATGCATCTTTGAAATGTAGCGGGTGCATTACAATGACCAAAGGGCATTCTCCTAAAAGCAAATGTGCCATAGGGACAAGTAAAGGTGGTTTTCTCCTGGTCCTCGGGTGCTATATGGATTTGATTGTAACCAGAATAACCATCTAAAAAGCAGTAATAATCATGCCCTGCAAGTTTTTCTAACATCTGATCTATAAAAGGGAGGGGGAAATGATCTTTGCGGGTAGCATCATTCAGTTTTCTATAGTCTATACAGACTCTCCAACCAGTTACAGTGCGAGTGGGAATTAATTCATTAGCCTCATTTTGTACTACAGTCATACCACCTTTTTTTGGTACAACTTGGACAGGACTAACCCATTTACTATCAGAAATTGGAAAAATAATGCCAGCATCTAACAATTTAAGTACTTCTTTTTTTACAACTTCCTTAAGAGTTGGGTTAAGTCTTCTTTGTGGTTGTACTGTAGGTTTACACTCAGCTTCAAGAAATATCCTATGAGTACAAATTGAAGGGCTAATTCCCTTAATATCAGCAATGGTCCACCCGATAGCTTCCTTATGTTCTCTTAGAACATCCAAAAGTTGTTGCTCTTGATCACCTGTCAAAGAAGAAGAAATGATTATTGGCAAAGTATCATTTGTTCCAAGATAAGCATACTTTAAATGACCAGGCAAAGGTTTAAGTTCAAGCACCGGGGGTTGTGTCAATGACGGCATCGGTTTCTTCTCAGTGGTGCCCAGCTCCTCATAGTGTCGAGTCTTGAATTCATAAACTTGTTCAGTATGTTCTTCTTGGGGTTCATCCTCATCATCACTCCAATTACCTAAATCCCTAAGGACTGACTCCATCGTGTCCACACCTACATTCTCTTCCATGAACTCACAGGAAAGCTCATCAACACTATCAATAGTGTAACAGGATTTACAGTCATCAAATTTCTTTGTAGCCTCATACACATTAAACGTGACTTGTTCATCCATAACTCTTAAAGTAAGCTTACCTTGTTCCACATCAATCAATGCCTTACCTGTTGCCAGGAATGGTCTTCCTAAGATCATGGGTACCTCTCTATCTTCTTCCATTTCCAAGACTATAAAGTCAACTGGAAAGATGGATTTGTCCACTTTTACTAGGACATTCTCTACTATACCCTTTGGGTACTTGACACTTCTATCCGCAAGTTGTAAGGTGACCTGCGTCTCCTTACATTCTCCAAGTCCTAGTTTTCTGAAAATGGACAGAGGCATTAAATTTATACTTGCACCAGAATCTATAAGTACTTTATCAAAATGAAAATTACCAATAGTGCAAGGAACAGTAAAACTTCCCTGATCTCTTTGTTTTCTTGGCAAATTGGATAAATTCTTTTATAAGATCATAGAACATTCCCCTGTAAGCATCACTGGTTCATTCCCTTCAATCTTCCTCTTCTTTGTGAGTAAATCCTTCATGAACCAAGCATATGATGGCATCTGCTGAAGTGCCTCTGCAAAAGGAATGTTAATTTGCATTTTTTTAAAGACTTCTAAAAATTTAGCAAATTGTGAATCCAATTGCTGTTGCTTCAGCCTTCCTGGGAAAGGAATAGGAGGAACATATGCTTGCACTTTTGGTGAATTTTGCTTTGGTTCCTCTTCCTTTTTTTTCCCTTTATCTTTCTCTAGGTTAACCTCCTCTTCCTCAAGTTTCTTATCAACCAATTCCTTACCACTTCTTAGCATAATAGCATTTACACCCTTAGGATTCTGCTCAGTATTACTAGGTAAAGACCCAGATGGTCTATTACTCAACTGTTGAGACATTTGACTAAGCTGATTTTCAAGATTCCTAATGGTGGCTTGTTGATTTTGCAACATTATGTCAGTCTTCTGCATATAACTTATCATGAGTTCTTCCATTTTAGACTGACCTTGCTGAGAAGAGGTATTATGATTAGGATATTGTTGATGGGGAGTATTATGATTAGAACCTTGCTTTTGAAATCCAGGGGGTTTAAGTGCATTGTTATCATTTCTCCATGAGAAATTTGGATGATTACGCCACCCTGGATTGTAGGTGTTTGAATAAGGTCCTTGATTTCCTCTTTGGAAATTATTGACAAAATTTACTTGCTCTCCATAGGATGAGGAGGAAAAGTTTCCAGATGGGCACTCAAGAGTTGAGTGTAGTCCTGAGCATAACTCACAACAAGAAATTTGATTAACATTAAAAGATGGTACAGAGGTGAGTTTACTTACCTGAGCGGTAAGAGCAGAAATCTGAGCTGTTAAGGTGTCCATGTCATTGACAGATGCTACTCTAGACTTACCTCTTTCATGTTGCCAATTATGTGCACTAAAGGCCATTTCATCTATCAAAGCACTAGCCTCTTCATATGTCTTACTCATTAGTGCACCACCAGAAGCAGCATCTACTAGAGATCTCAATGTATCATCTAAACTGAGATAGAATATCTCAATAAGGAGATTATCTGGTAATCCATGATGGGGGGATTTTCTAATTGCCTCCTTGAATCTTTCCCATGCTTCATACAGTGATTCACCACTAAACTTAGTGAAGTTTGTGATGTCATTTCTTAACCTAGCAGTTCTAGCAGGTGGAAAAAATCTCCTTAAAAATTTAGATGAGAGATCAACCCAAGTGGTTATAGAGTCTTGTGGCAATGAATTGTACCAAGCCCTAGCTTTTTCTCTAAGTGAAAACGGAAAAAGTTGCAGCCTAATTACATCATCAGATACATTATTCATTTTCACTGTATTACAATATTGAAGAAATACTGCAATATGCTCATCAGGACTCTCATTTGGATATCCTCCAAATTGATTTGATTGAACCATTTGAACGAGTGCTGGTTTTAATTCAAAATTGTTAGCCTGAATTGTTGGTCTTCTTATTGCAGGACCTGAAACAACAGGTATCGTGTATTCCCGAAGTGCTCTACCAACACCCTGAATCCGATTGTTGTTCTCATCTGCCATGTTCTCTTCTTCCTTTCTTCTCTGCTCTCTTCTAAGTTGTCGCAAGGTGCGTTCTATCTCAAGATTAATTGGTAGAAGTTCAGCACTTCTACTCTTGCGCATAAAAAGAACCTCAAAGAGAATAGGAAACGATCACACAATGAAAAAAAAAATTAAATTAAATAACAAAATAATTGCGCCTAAATTAACAATAGAATCTGAAGATGGTCTAATATTAATCAATCCCCGGCAACGGCGCCAAAAACTTGATCCACGCAAAAAGAGATATAAAATGAGCGTGAATAAATACCGGCAAGTGTACCGGATCGGATCAAGTAATATAGTGAGAGAAGAGTGTCGAACCACGAAGATTGATTAAGTAATAGACCTTTATCAATTTCTACTATTATTTAGGCAATGATATTTGATGAGAATTGAATGAATTATACTAAATGCTTAAAAAGAGAATTGTGTTGAAAAATGATGAATTGATGATGGGAAATAGAATCCACCCTAATTCTACTAATCATATTGCCTTGATGTTATAATAACTCATAGCTATATGGATTTTCACAAGAAATTAACAAAACCTTAATCCTTTATTAAGTGTTAAAGTAATGTTACCTCAATTTAATTTAATAGCTCCCGCTAAGTCAAATCAAATGAGGATTCTAATTCACAATCATAAATTTCCCAATTATATGATTGCCTAATATCTTTAAAATAATTTCTCCTAATCCCTTAGTGAAAAATTTAATAAAAATATTGCATGAAACATTTAGGTCAATTTCTAATAAAATTCAATAACGCTGCTTCCACATGAATTATTAAATCTTACTTAGGAATTCCTGATAAAACCTAAATTTCTCTTTCGAGTCATTTACATTTCTATGCATTGATTTCAATTACAAAATACAATTCATAGCAGGACTTCTTATATGAAAATTCCGCATATCTACATTTCCTGTAACATGAATACAATGATCATTTTAGTTTGAATTATGGCTTCATCATATTTCCCACAAGGATGATTTAGAACATTATAGTATGAATTGCATAAAAACAATTGAAATAAATAGGTGCAACGGAATTCATATTGAACAACAAGAATAAATTAATAAATGGCATAAAAGAAAATAAAGTAATTGAAACAATAGCTATAATCTTCAAGAACTTCAACAAAATAACTTTCTTTCTTCAAACTAAAATTTGTAATAACATGAAATGTAAAGGAATTAAAGAAAACATAAAATCCTACAGTTCGTAAGGGAATTCTAATGATTTCAAAGAAAGACAAAGGATGCTAAACAAAGAATCAAAACAAAAGGATTCTCAAAACAAAAGGGGATTCTAAACAAAAGGGGATGCTAAAACAAAAAAAGGATGCTCTCAAGGTTCACACAAGGGGCCTATTTATAGATCCAAAGAGGAGGGGGGATAAGGTTGATCTGATGAGGATTTGAGTCAGCAAATTAAATAAGATACGATTTTGGAGAGATTTTCGCAATGGATATCCGGGGGAGTAATGAAGGCCGGTTCAAGGCCGATGGCCTTGAATGTAGGCCGGCTTTAAGGCCGGCTCAAAGCCGGCGGCCTTGAATGTAGGCCGGCCCAAGGCCGGCGGCCTTTATTGCTATCCTCCGCTAGCTTCTTCAATTTTGTGAAAAACTCCTCCAATTAAATTGTAATTTACTTTTGGGTCCTCAAAACCTGTATTTTCACAATAAACACCATTAAGTATCATTTCTTTATATTTTCTTATAATATTGAAATAAATTTAATATAAGTCCAAAAGAAAATATAAGTATAATGTGATCTTATCAGTTACCTTCCCCACGCTCCGTTAAAGAAGTAAGAAGCTTGCTAGGAAGGTTAAATTATATAGCTCGTTTTATCTCACAGCTCACCGATAAATGCCGGCCAATATTCCGTCTATTGAAAAAGAATGCCACCATAGAATGGGACGACGAATGCGAAGAAGCATTCAGGACGATCAAAGACTACCTTATAAAACCTCCGGTCTTGATAGTCCCAAAGCAAGGGAAGCCCTTATTCTTATACCTCACGATACTCCTTGAATCCATGGGATACGTGTTAGGGCAGAGAGATGAAGAGGGAAGAGAGCGTTCCATATATTATTTGAGCAAGAAATTCACAGACGGGGAACAGAGATACTCAGAGGTGGAGAAGACTTGTTGTTCTCTAATTTGGGTCATGCATCGATTAAGGCAATACACACTTTACTATCATATTGAACTGCTGACAAGACATGATCCCTTAAAATACTTGGTAGAGAAACCAGCTTTGATAGGGAGAATCTCTAAATGGCAAATGCTCCTATCCGAGTTTGACATCACATACATAAATCAGAACTCGATGAAAGGGCAAGCCTTAGCCGACCAATTGGCAGAACACCCTATCGAGGCAGATTCCCAAAAAATACAAGCCTAATTCCTGCACGAAAATATATTAACAATGGAAGATATACTGGTAGAAGACCGTGGGATAGAGCAGAGCCCTAAGTGGAAAATGTTTTTTGATGGAGCTGCCAACGTATTCAGTTGCGGGATTGGGGCAGTATTGATATCCCCTGACGGCACACAATTCCCTGCAGCGACAAGACTCACATTTCCATATACTAATAATATCGTAGAATATGAGGCGTGCATTCTCGACCTCAAAATGGCCTGCTAAATGGAAATCCGCGAATTAGAGGTATACGGGGATTCGTCACTCATCATACTACAAACAAGAGGGGAATACAAGACTAAAGACCCCAAACTGGTACCATATCATCAACATTTGATAGAGCTAATCGAAGAATTCAAGGCAATCACTTTCACATATATCCCGAGAACTCAGAATCAGTTTGCAGATGCACTCGCCACACTAACATCTATGATCCAGATAACAGGGGGAGCCAAAGTCCAACCGATGAAGATAGACATCGAAAATCGACCCGCCTACTGTTTAACAATTGAAAAAGCACAAGATGACAAGCCCTGGTATCACAACATCAAGACCTTTCTCCAAAAAAGCAAATACCCTGAAATGGCTAGCAAGAATGACCAAAGAAAACTCAGAAGGTTAGCGAGCCATTTCTTATTAAGTGGGTCTATACTCTACAAAAGATCATCTAATACCACCTTGTTAAGATGTGTGGACGAAAACGAAGCATGTGAACTGATGAAAGAAGTACATGAAGGAGTATGTGGACCTCATATGAATGGCTACATGTTAGCCCGAAAAATCATGAGGTTAGGATATTATTGGTTAACCATAGAATCGGATTGCATAAAGTATGTCAAGCACTGTCATCTGTGTCAAGTATACGTAAACCGGATAAATGCTCCGCCCAACGAGTTGCACTTATTGTCAGCACTATGGCCTTTCTCCATGTGGGGAATCGACATAATCGGCCCAATCACTCCGACAGCATCCAATGGCCACAAGTTCATATTGGTAGCAATTGATTACTTCACCAAATAGGTAAAAGCTTCGTCATATGCCAATGTCACAAAAGGGGTAACAGTCCGCTTCTTGAAAAATGACATAATAGCTCGATATGGAGTTCCCGAGTCCATCATCACCGACAACGGTACCAATCTTAATAACAAGTCGATGACAGGTTTATGTCAACAATTCCACATAAACCATAGAAATTTAACTCCCTACCGACCCCTGATGAACGGGGCAGTAGAAGCAGCTAATAAGAATATCAAAAAGATCATCGAAAAAATGACAACTACTTACAAAGATTGGCACGAGATGTTGTCGTTTACTCTCATGGCTTATAGGACTTCGATAAGAACATCTACTAGAGCTGCCCCATATTCATTGGTATATGGTACGGAAGCAGTGCTACCAGTCGAAGTTGAAATACCGTCATTCAGAATTCTGTTAGAAACTCAGTTAACTGAATCAGACTGGGTAAAGAAGAGGCTTGATCAGCTAAATCTGATTGATAAAAAAAGACTCACTGCACTATGTCATGGCCAGTGTTACCAGCAAAGGATGGCCCGAGCATTTAACAAGAAGATGAGGCCCCGATACTTCAAAGAGGGGGATCTGGTGCTAAGGAAGGTTCTCCCGAATGCCCAAGACTCTAGAGGAAAATTCACCCCAAACTATGAGGGTTCGTATGTGGTGAAAAAGGTTTTGTCAGGAGGTGCTCTGATACTAACTCAAATGGATGGTCCATAATTGAGAGACCCTATTAATACAGATGCTGTAAAGATGTACTATCCTTAGGCAAGGGAATTGAAATTTTTCCAAATGTTTATGAAAGCCAATATTCAATACGAATCTCGTTGAGTTTATTTTTTATTTTTTACAAGCAAAGTTAATATCTCTGAACGGTCGATATTTCCAACCAATTCTTATTACAAAACATATTCCTAAACACATTAGCAATCACTTCACCAATGAATGATAAACACTAAAATGATAATGAATCTCGATAAATTTTGTAATATAATTCTATCTACTTTGAGCATTAGAACCTAGTGCATTAGTAGGATAACATTACTGTCATAGGAGCCATGGGCGCAAGAAAGGAAGCACATCAATATTTTCAACCCCGTGTCAAGATAATAAGAAGTGAAGCAGAAGCAGACCAGCATAAAGGTTCGGTTGTTTGGTTGCTATCCACGACAAATTGGCAAACATTAAAAATGATAAATGATTATCATCCACATATCATGAAAAGCATCAAATCATTTAGCTCAGTCAGTAGAAGCATATTCAAAAGCCTAAGGTTAGTCAGCCCGCATTGGGGCACTTCCCTAAACATCCTCTCACAAGGTCAGCACATTGGGGCACCTTTCGAGACATGTATTCCTACCATGGACTACTTAGCCCATAGAGGGCCACTTTCCTAGGTATTCTCTCTTAGGGTTAGCCCATAAGGGCACCTTTTGGAGACATTTTAAAAGGTTAGTTAGCTTAAAGAGGGGCACTTCCCTAAACATCCTCTCTTAGGGTCAACCCATAAGGGCACCTTTTTGAGACATTCTGTCATTAGGTTAGTTAGCCCACAGAGGGGCACTTTCCTAGATATCCTCTTTTAAGGTCAGCCCACAAGGGCACCTTTTTGAAAACATTTTTTTATGCTATAGGTTAGTCAACCCACAATGGGGCACTCTCCTAAATATCTTGTCTCAAGGTCAGCCTATAGGGGCACCTTTTTAGACATTTCTCCCCCAGGGTCGTGAGTCTAAGAAGACACTTCCCGCTATAGGTCAGTCAGCCTAAGAAGGGGCACTTTCCTAGACACCTTTTCGATTAGTTAGCTCAAAGGAGCACTTTTCGAATCTATCGATTAGTTAGCTCAGAGGAGCACTTTTCGAATCTATTGATTAGTTAGCTCAAAGGAGCACTTTTCGAATCCATTGATTAGTTAGCTTAGAGGAGCACTTTTCAAATCTATCAATTAGTTAACTCAAAGGAGCACTTTTCGAATCCATCGATTAGTTAGCTCAATGGAGGACTTTTCGAATCTATCGATTAGTTAGCTTAAAGGAGCACTTTTCGAATCCATCGATTAGTTAGCTCAGAGGAGCACTTTTTGAATCCATCGATTAGTTAGCTCAGAGGAGCACTTTTCGAATCTATCAATTAGTCAGCTCATAAGAGCACTTTTGATGACCGATTAGTCAGCTCATAGGAGCACTCTTCGAAGGTATTTTTCCAAACAGTCGCTAGTCTAGTCAGACGCTTCTGTTGACAGGTGGCCAACTCATAAGAGCGCTTCCTAAGATAATCTTCTCCTCAAGGTTGCTTGTCCAATAAGACATTTTCTATCATCAGTTTTCTACACTCCTAAACAATGCTTGAGATATTTCCTATTGCCAATCAGTCAGCCCATAAAGCACTTTTTGGGAGGATATATTACTCTAAATTGTTAGGACCAGTCCCTAAGCAATACCAAGCATCATAAAAGACTCGTAGGATTATTAGCTTATGGAGCATTTTCCTACCAGAAACCAAATTCCAGATAACCAGCCAAACTAAGGCGTTGTCTATTTAACCAAGGGGCCAAGAATGGCGTCTTTTTTGTCTTTGTAGTTAAGTTTTTCAAACTTTACTACAAAGAGGGGCAACTGTAAACACCCCATTTTTGCCCTAAGAATCAATAATAATCAATTTCCAATTTTTCCCAATTTGGCAGAAATAGGAAAAATATTCAAAAAATAAAAATAAATAGGAAAACACATCAATTTCGAAAAATAATTTCAGAAATGGAAATAATAAGGAATAAATAATTTTTACAAATTTTTGAAATTTCAAAAAATACAAAAAAAATAAAAAAATCGCATTGCATATATGCAATTTGCGAAATAAAGAAAATCGCGAACATGGGCTAGCTCAGCTGATCCGAACCACGGTCAGGTAGGCGCGTGCGGGTGCGAGGTCAGGGGTTCGAAACACGGGGGAAGCAGAATCCGCGTTTTGCAAATTTTTCCTTTACTTGGGACATGTGGCAGCATCTGATTGGCTGGAGCGAACGCACGCGCCAGGCATGTGATCATCTTCAACCTCTGCCCGAGATCGCCGACGAGGGGAAAAATCCGAATTTCGGCCGTTTTGATTCGATTTTTTGCACGAATCCAACAGATCTTCAACAGAATCAAGATAAACATCATCCAATTGGAATCAAATCTCAACAAATCGATGGATTTACACAAATCGGAGTTGGTTTGTTTAACCGCAAATCCGATTTGCTTCGATCGGTGGAAATCCAAGCTTATCCAGCTCAATTTCGAAAGCCTATAAATAGAGGATGAAGTGAAGAAGCTAAAGCACAGATCAAAAAGGAGAGCAAGAGAGAAAAAAGAGAGAATCGAAGCTCGCCGGAGTTGTTTGAAGCCGCGACCGCCAATCAAGAGTTGGGCAACCACCAGAAGGCGTTTCTAAAGCAAACCACCACCACCGTTGGATTCCTCACCCCCGAAAACCTAGGAATTGACACCTCAACCGCTGCAAAAGGCCACCGAAACGCCATTAACGAGCACTCCCAGCCATCGCAACTAATCGACTCGACCCGTGCGCCGACCTAGATCTAGGTAAGTCGGATTTTCCGATTTTTTTTATTTTTTTTAGTTATGTTATTTATTTCAAATTTATTTATTTATTTTTTATTTATATTTCAATAAATAGAAAAATGTTAGGAATTAGATTTTCTTTTTAGGATTAGGATTTAATGATAAAATAAAAAAATAAAAAAATAATTATAATAATAAATAATAAAAATGTATAAAATTCATAAAGAAAATAATAAAAACATTAGAAAAATAATAATAATAATTTAGACTTTAAATAGGATAGATAAAAATCTAGGAGAAAATTTTTAATAAAAATAAAAATTATAAAAATTATGAAAAACTAATAAAAACTATAATAAAAAATGAAAAATTAATAAAAAAATTATAAAAAATCATAAAAATCAATACAAATTTATAATAGTAGAAATGAGTTGAAAATTAGAGAAAAATGAATTTTATCACTTAGAAAAATCATTTTCTCAAATAAATCCAAAATTGGTATTTTTCCTTAAAATTATTATTTTCAAAAAAATCAAATTAAAGCTTAGGCTTAGATTTTTTTTAGAAAAAATCCTAAAATGGTAAAAACATAAATCAAAAGAGATTTCACAATTAAAATCCACAAACACATTAAAATTTTTCAGGAAAAGCGAACTACGACTTGTTTGATCCTGAATAGCAGGTACGTAGGCACCCATTTGGGGCAACCCTAAAAAGGAATAAAAATCATTTTCCTAGAATAATTCACTAAAAAAAAACACAATAAAAGACAAAAAAAATAAAATAAAAGACATTTCGAGATAGGAGTAAATTTTAGGAGATTGGGTGGTAACCGTAAGGTTTTAATAGGTTAGCCTCCGAACTTAGAAACTCTCATTTTCCCCTTTCCTCTTTTCACAAAAACAAGAAGATTAAATCACGACGACTAGTGGTCTAAATTAGGACTAATCCCTCCATTAGTTTTAATTTAATCTTTCCCAACAACAGTTGGGTGACGACTCCAAAATAAACGAAATTCCTAACTCAAGTCGAGGATCTACATTAGATGAGCATAGGGTCTAGTCTAAATCGGATTAAGAATTGGAAATAAAAAATTAGACTCAACAAGTTTTCTTTCAATTGAAGAATTTTAGGAATCATTTCGGAAGATTGAAGTTTTAAAAACTCTTGAAGATTATAGCAATTGTTTCATTTATTTAATTTTCTTCTATGCCATTTATCAGTTTATTTTTATTATTTAATATGAATTCCATTGCACTTATTTACTTCAATTGTTCTTATGCAATCCATACCATAATGTTCTAAATCATTCTTGTGGGAAACATGATGAAGCCATAATTCAAACTAAAATGATCATTGTATTCATGTTATAGGACATATGAAATTTTCATATAAGAAGTCCTGCTATGAATTGTATTTTGTAATTGAAATCAATGCATAGGAATTTAAATGACTCGAAAGAGAAATTTAGGATTTATTAGGAATTCCTAAGTAAGATTTAATAATTCATGCGGAAGCAGCGTTATTGAATTTTATTAGAAATTGACCTAAGTGTTTCGTGCAATATTTTTATTAAATTTTTCACTAAGAGATTAGGAGAAATTATTTTAAAGATATTAGGCAATCATATAATTGGGAAATTTATGATTGTGAATTAGAATCCTCCATTGATTTTAATTAGCTGGAGCTATTAAATTAAACTGGGGTAATGTTACTTTAAAACTTGAAAAAGGATTAAGGTTTTGTCAATTTCTTGTGAAAATCCATATAACTATGAGTTATTATAACATGAAGGCAAAATGATTAGTAGAATTAGGGTGGATTCTAATTTCCCACCATCAATTCATCCTTTTTCAAACATAATTCCCTTTTTGCGCATTTAGTATAATTCATTCACATTTGATTCTCATCAAATATCATTGCCTAAATAATAGTAGAAATTGATATAGGTCTATTACTTAATCAATCTTCGTGGTTTGACACTCTTCTCTCACTATATTACTTGATCCGATCTGGTATACTTGCTGGTATTTATTCACGCTCATTTTATATCTCTTTTTGCGTAGGTCAGTATAAATAAGAATTTCAAGAATAAAAATATAAAATGAATAATATTAATAATAAAAAATAAAAAATGCAATATCTAAAATTAATATATGAAATAAAATATTTGGTACATATAAGAATCTTAGGAATTAAAATGTAATAAAAATATATTAAAAATAATAACAATATAAGATAGAAAAAAATATGATAAAATAAGAAAAAAGAGAGCTTTTATCAAAATCTAGCATTCTAGGGTTTTATCACATATACTTTTTCTAAAACTAAAATATAATATGATGCTTTCTCCAAAATTAGGTTATCTTAGGATTTTTTTTTTTTAAATAACAACCTAGGTCACTTAGGTATTTTCTTAATAAAAATTATTTTGATTAAATAACTTAAACCTAATATTTTTCTTTAAATAAAATCAATCAACAAACTAAGATTTTATAAAAGAAAAATAGAACTACATTAGTTTGATCTCTACTAGCGGGTATGTAGGCATCTATGAGGCTACCATAAAAATTGCAAAAATTTTATTTTTCAAATTAAGTTTTCAATAATAATAATAATAATAATAATAAAATTCGTCAAAAAAATAGATAAACAATTTTTAATGTTCTATTGACTTATTTTGTTTCTTATCTACATGGAAATGTTATTGTTCTTGTACATAATCATGAAGGAAATTTAAATAAAGGCCTTGTGGTAAACATTATTGAAAATTTTACTTAGTAATTGTTTAGGTTTTAATAGGATAGCCCACGAATCTAGTGTCTCCATTTTTTTTTAATAGTTTTTAGAAAAATTCACAAACTAGCAGTTAGCTAAGGTTAATCAACTCAATTAACATTAACTTATTTTTATTTTCCAACTTAGGTTGGTGGCAACTATTTTTAACATTAATTTTCCATAATTTAATCAAGTAATCTATATTAAATGAGTACATTTATTATAGATTAAAATTAAGGAAAATGGTTAAAAACTAGACTCAATAATATAGAATACACTATAATATATATAAACACAAAAATATAATTGTAATAGAAATTAAAAGTGATAAAACAAAGATAATCTTATTGCTACTATTATTTTAATCTATAATGGGGATAGCAATATATATTACACATATATCCATTAGACAAGTTGTATTTATTATCATGCATTGTCATTTTCTTTTTTTCCGTTTTTGTACTTTATTTTAATAATAAATAATTAAATTAAATTTCATTCATTAAAAAGTTATAATTAACTGAATAATTATTAAAATTTATTGAAAAATAGAAAATACAAATTGATGCGAAATCCAACGAATTGAGTTCTGAGACCCAACAACAAACAATCAATATCTTGAACTGCCCAAACTTCCAATTTTGGATAAAAAAAATTATTGACCCATTGTTTATAGAGACAAGAACCGGTAATATATATATAATAATAAGAAAAAAAAAGAAATTATTGATCTGTTGCTTATAAAGAGACAAGAACCAATAATATAAACCGAGCTTGAACCCACAAGATCAAAACCCCGACTGCTTGTTCAAAAAGAATAGATATGACAAATGACTCTTCAATTGAAAAATTCGTCCATCCTCCTTAACACAACTTTTGATGCCTATTTATAGAGTTCCAAGGCTAATTAATGAAAAAAAAAAAAAACCATCCACATTCCCATTAACAACCCACTACCAAAGAAATTAAATGTGCTCTTAACTACACTAATAACTATTTTGTGATGTAAGCAATGACTTGGGCTCCATTTAGATAACTATTATCTTCTAGAATCCCTAAGTACTGACTTGGCCAATTTGGGCTCCATTTTCTTAGGCTTATATGACATTAATGAATTTAGGTTTAGCCCAACTCAATGTCTCCAAATTCATTCCACATTTGACTTCATTTTCAATTCGTTAGATTTCACATCATTTTTTGTATCAGAGCCAATTTGATTCTCAATCAAGTTATTATCTTTTATCCTTCATATTCCTTGTTGAAATTTCATTTATTTCTTCAATAATATTGTTCTACTATTTCTATTAAGTGTCATTTTGGAAAAAAAAAAATCAGCAAACAAAAGTTTAAAAAAAAAAGAAAAAAAAAGAAAAGAAAGAAAAATTCTCTTGTGTTATCTTCTATCATCATCAATGCCCAAGTTGATTCCATACATACTATACTCCACAATGAATTTATTCTTCTATTAAGCATTACTTCAACGGCGTTGTTTCTTCTTGCCGTCTTTGTGTTTTCGTAATCACTATCTTCCTAGCCCCTTTTTGAGCTAATTATATGAACTGATGTTTAGTTTTACAAGTGAATACTCTAGTTTTTCAATTGTTGTGTTCTTAAAGAACTTGGTCTGGGAAAACAAGAGTGGTAAAAGGCGAGAGTGGGTGAGCATAATGGAGGGTAAAAGCCATTAATCTGTGTGCAACACGAGTGTAGATAGACTTTTTGAGTGGAAACACGTGAAGGAGTGTGTGAGGACTTCTTAACTAAATTTCTTTCAGGATCATCATCATGTCAGAACACGAGAATCAAGGGGATGAACCTAATCATTCCTTTCTATTGAGAGCTATGCAACAACAGTTCAAGTGCGTACATGTGGTGTTTGGAGAAATTCGTGACCGAATGGATAGACAAGATGAGCGGATCAACGAATTGCAAACAAGACCTCCTATGGGAATCCCTCCCATACGGAGACAAGTACGTCGACCAGTTACGCCTCGAGACGAATCTGTGAAGAAGAAGAGGATGAAAGACACGATCGATGCAGGAATGACCGTATCAATAACACAATTAGAGATGGAGTTGATAGAAATATCGGGAGTATCAAAATGACAATCCCTCCTTTTCAAGGTAGGAATGATCCCGACATCTACCTTGAATGGGAGAGAAAGGTTGAGTTGGTTTTCGATTGCCACAATTACTCTGAGGAGAAGAAAGTGAAGCTTGCAGCAGTGGAATTTACAGATTATGCCATTGTTTGGTGGATCAATTGATCTTATCCCGACGGAGGAATGGTGAATGACCAATTGCCAATTGGGAAGAGATGAAGGCTGCCATGAGAAGACGATTTGTCCCATCACATTATTATCGAGATCATCACCTTAAGCTGCAAAGCCTCAAACAAGGGTCGAAGAGTGTTGAAGACTATTAGAAGGAGATGGAAATAGTCTTAATCCGAGCTAATGTGGAGGAGGACCGTAAGCTACAATGGCTAGATTCTTGTGTGGACTAAATCATGACATCACCAACGTCGTGGAATTACAACACTATGTGGAGTTGGAGGACATGTGCATATGGCCATGAAAGTTAAGCGACAACTCAAAGAAGCGAAAGTCACTCGAGTTGGGAAACACAACTACTCGAATTCCCACTCTCGTGGAAAGTGGACAGGGGGGAAAAGGGAAGTGAAACCTGGGTTCAAGGCCTATGATGGTAGGAACTTGAAGAAGCACCCATAGGCCGCTAAGGAGAGAGGTAACTTATCATCTCAAACTTTAAGAAATCGGGATATTAAATGTTTTAAGTGTTTGGGGACTAGGCATATAGCATCTCAATGTCCAAATCAAAGAGTGATGATCATGCGCGAAGGTGGGGAGATTGAAACTGATGATGATGGCTCTGATTGTGTAGTGATACTATGCCACAGTTAGAAGATGCTAGTGATTGTGAATATGCTATAGAAGGCAGGTCATTGGTCATTATGCGTTCCCTGAATGTGCGAGTTAAACAAAAAGAGAATGACAATGTGTAGCAAGACAATATTTTTCACACTCGATGCCATGTATAAGACAGGGTGTGTAGTTTGATCATAGATGGAGGTAGCTATGTTAATGTAACAAGTAACATACTTGTTGATAAATTAGGTTTGTCCACTCTAAAACATCCCAAGCCGTACAAGTTGCAATGGTTGAATGAATGTGGAGAAGTGAAAGTGAACAAGCAAGTCCATGTGATGTTTTCAATCGAGAAATATATGGATAAGGTCCTTTGTGATGTTGTACCTATGCATGCTGGTCATCTTTTACCCGAAAGGCCTTGGCAACTTGATAGGAGAGCCATTCATGATGGGTACAAAAATCAGTACTCATTTGTGAAGGATGGAAGGAAAGTTACATTGATGCCAATGACACCAAGCTAGGTGTATGAGGATCAACTACAGTTTAAAAAAAAAAGCCATTTGTGAGGAAAGTGAGGTAGAAGCCGAGAAACAAAAGAAGAGGGAAAATGAAATTGAAAGAAATATGAGTGGTGAGAAGAGAGAAGGTAAAATCTCTAGGAGAGAAAAGCAAGAGTGCTCAGCTGTAGGTGAGGGAAAAGAGAAAAGAATGAGTTTCTTTGCAAAAGAACGAGAGATCAAGAGTGCACTTAAGGTTGGAAGACTAATGATTCTGTTTATATATAAGGAGGCCATTGATAGAGATCAGGACGCATCCAACATTCAGGAGCTAGTCAAAGCCAATGATCCGTTATAAGGTATTGGGGGTCCTATGACACGATTACGGACCAAGCGAATGAAAGAGGCATTGCAAGGATTGATTATGGAACTTCAGTAGCAAGAGGTGATTCACACATCTCTAACACAAGTCTTAAGCTCATGAATATCATATATCAAAGTGGGGACGAAGCGGTGGACATCAGCAATGGATAGACGACCTTCAGCAAAGGAAAGGCCGCAAGCCTGTCATCTAGGCCACCGGCCTAAAATTAGCCGGCCTTTAAAAAACAAATGTATGCTGGCAATAAAGGCCGCCGGCCTTGACATTTACACCGCTGGCCTTTCCCACCCGTAGAACGTTGTTTTTGTCTTTTCATTTCAAAGTCGGCCCTAGATGTATTTAAGCCACCATCTTATAATTTATGACGATTTATAAACTCCTTTTAGGACATTTGAAAGGTCATTATTTATATGGTGAATGAAAATCATTAAGAGAATTCTCTCTTCCTTTGGTTCTTGCAATAGAACTACCTTAGGTTTCTTCATCTTAAACGCTTGGAGAAATTGATCTTGATAGCCTAGATTCTAATCGGCGGGTTTGATTGGGGTCTGGTTACACACAATACTTGATTCAATTTTGATTCTTGGGTTTTGAATCCTCTATTGATCATTGAGTCTTAAATCAATATCTAGGGTTCGCGTCATTTGGTATCAAAGTCGAATTCATTGAA
>JBBMOL010000201.1:0-22079 GCA_037954665.1 Laguncularia racemosa | reverse complement strand
TTTCGAAAACTTTTTTAAGAATAATTTTTGTGGGTAAAATATTTAATAATTTTTTTCAAGAAAAACTATTTTTAAGTATATAACTCAGAAAAGTTTCCTACCAAACTTTTAAAAAATCATCCACTCTTTTTCTCATTAAATTCATATGACTTAACATGAATGTTCTAAGGACGTGTACATTATGATAACTAGAAGAATTTAAAAAAATTCTTCTAAGCACGTATTTTATATTTTTTTTGGTTTAAAAATTTGGGATTCAAACCCTTTAGGTCACCAAAAGCACAACTTTAGCATGAGTTACAAAAAAAAAAAAGAAGGGTATTTCAAACTTTAAACCTATCTATTTCTTTTCAATGGCCAAGAATATTTAGGAATTTCACTTTTTTATATGAATTTTCAACTTTTATAATTTATATACTTATTTTTGGTTTTGGAAAAATTTTTTAAACCAGATGTTTTCTTCATGTATCACTACTAAAAAAGAACAGGTACTCTTTTCATTTGCAATAATAATTAATTTTAAAAAAAAATATCATTTAATTTATTTAATTAAATAAATTATTAAAAAAAACTAGAAAATTAAAAAATTAATTTAGAAAAAGGAAATATTCAAGGAAGCGGTCATTGATGCAACCATGCATCGGGGAAGTTATTTTACTTATTTTTTCTTTATTTTTTCTTTTTTGGTTTGGAGGATCACCCCCACCTTGTTGGATGGCTCTTAGTTACTTTTAAAAAAATTAATTTCAATCCTCCAACACCTAAGGTTGACAAGCTACCATCAAGGGGGGTTGTACAACTTCAAAAGGGGGGGAGGGTGGGGGGGATAATGTCCCCTAGCAACTATTGTAACCCAATTAAAAAGGTAACATTTGTTCACAAATTTAAAAAGGGGCAAATAGAGATACAAACACAAGAAGTGTCAATAACGAAAACAAAAGTCAAAATACTAAGTATTGTGTTTAAAACTCAAAATTTAAAGTGAAATTTGGTCACATGCTATTGCTATAAATATGTGTTACATCCCAAATCTGGGTGCATATAGTCTTTTCACCTCCTGTTGTAGAAAAGGCTGAAAGGGCTTTAATTAACTAAACCCAAAAATATAATTAAATTTCTAACATTACAAATCTCTAAAATAAAACACAATTTAAAAATTTATAATAAAAAATAAAAACCTAACATTCAAAATTTTAGAGAAACTACAAAATATGAATCCTATTATCCACTATGATTTCTATTCCAAATTTAACTTACTACTTCTTACCGTCAATGCTTGTTCGATTGCAATCCCATTCCTAGCAAAAGTCTAATATGAAATCCCAAATGTTTCATTACCTTGAAATGTTTAATTCGTAAAGGGGTGTGTCATGAAACCTAATATGGAGAACTTTGCACACATACACACAAATGTCACACTGTAAATGAACCTAAATAGATAAACTAAATGTAGCAAACATATCAAGCAATAACCACAAAAAATGCATTAACTCTCAACCTTCATACACACCATAACTCATAAATTACAATACCCTTAAAATCAAATCGTTTTTCAAGCTAGTTTACCAATCCCAAGAACACAAAAAAATGAATCCATTTACTTCTAGACCTTAAAGTAATGATAAATTCGAATTTAAAGGGACCTCTTTGAGAACGATGGGCCCAAAAGGGCTCCAATATTGCCTTGTTAAAAATGATGAGTCAAAAGGGCTCCAAGACCTCTAATAATAACAAGTCCAAAACTCTAAGACCTCTATAATAATAACAATGAGTATGAGGACTCCAAGAACTCATTAGCATAATAGAATCAATAACAAAATTTCAAGATCTCAATACTCAACATTCAAAAATATTAGTTCACAATAAAGAAATTACACTAAACATTTACAATAAAAGTCTAAACCTACATGCATATAAAACAAACAAGCAGCAACGTATGTTCTTGGAATTCACTTAAATCCTTAATAAGATCCCAAATAAGTTCTTATTTAGCATACAACATCAATTAGATATGGGGAGAATGCAAATAACCCCATAAACTTTTACTTACTATGAATATATCCCTAAAGATATAAATAACCCCCATAAACTTTGGCCTTAGTATAAAAATACTTGTTGAACTTATAAAAATGTGCTTTAATGCTCCATAAACTTTGAACTTAGTGTATTTTTTAAAACTAAAAATGCAAGTTTTTCTTTATGTTGTAATTTATCAAAGTTTAGGCAAATTATTTGCAATATTTGAAAGTTTAGGGGGGCTGAATCCACACCTAGGTCAAAGTTTACAAGAAGGGGTGATATTTGCAATTTCCCCATTAGAGATGGTTTAACATTAAATTTCCCCTAAATTTTAATCTTAAAAACCAACTTACTTTTGAGAAGGGGTATTTATATAGGTTATACAATCAATATGGAGGCTAATTGGTGGAGTGGGCCAACCTATTGGTTCAATGGGGGGTAGTTGACATGGGGGTGCTTGATTGGGCTTAAGCCTAATTTAAACCCTTTTCTTAACCTTAAGTGAAAGATTAGGTTCCTTTATGTCAAATTCCAAACTTTTCTCTTAAAGTCAATCATTAACTTATGCTACTAACTTCCAAGTATCATTTATCCAATTCATTATTGTATGAGTTCTTAAATTTTACAATCCAACTCAATTCATAACCTATTAAAGGAGTTTTTAGCTATCTAAAAAAATATAAGTTGTACACTTACCTTAAAGTGCTTTGCAAACCTTAATGTGGGCCTTAGTTGGTAGTTTCCTCAATGGCTTCATTTTTTACTTGTATCATTAGACTAATTTCAGTGATGGTTAGAAATCCAATCTTATGCTTATAGATAATTAATGAAACTACTCTTACCCCTTTTGTTCTTCTATCTCTTAATCTATCCTTGCAATAATTCCAACTTTGGCAATGGAAAAGGTATTTAAAATTTGAGTCATTAATGAATAAAGAAAGGTAACAAATCGAACAAGAGGAGTTATTGATTCACTTATTAATAATTGAAAAATTTGTCTTGAGGATAAGCGAAAGCATACCACAGATTATCGGAGAGGGGGATGGTGTATCAAGCTTTTTATGGTGAGGAACATGACAATTCTATTAGGTATTCTACAAATAAGAAAACTTAGGTTTGAGCGGCTTTTATAGTGAGATGGTTCCATAAGTAAATTACCTTTTTTCCCTTGGTTTTAAAATTTATTTCTACGATAAATTTTGTCCTCAAAATTTGCATGGTGCAAGACAAATGTAGGGCATGTGTTCATATATGATCCTTATGCTCCTTTAGGGCTTGTAGTGATTACTCCATTGCCCCTCATAATCCCTTTGTTATATCCACTTAATATCTATTTAACGTTCACCAATTTAGTTCTACATCTTGTTATTCCAATTTAACAACTTGAACGCTACTTCTGCATTACCTTACTAATCATTTCTCTAATGGCTCACATTAGTAAGAGCACTATGTCTTAGTTTGCCTTTAACTCTAGTCATACCTTGTTCTCAATGGGTGATGTCTTTGAGGATGCTTAGTCCCTTACTTGAAATTTCATGGATTTTCTTTTGTGGTTATAGTAACTTCTCTATGAATACCCTCTTTTTAATGCTCCCTTCTCTAGTCTCTACATGTCATAACACACACTCTATTTTTTTTCTCTAGCAACCCCTCTTGTAGTGATAGTATAGTTTCCCTTAACTTCTTAAGTTCCATCTAGCTTACCTTTTGTGGAGTCTAGCTTTTTATAATTTTACCTAATTTTACCTATATTAAACCTTAACCCTTTATAAAAAGATTATTTGACTAAATTAAGGAAAATAAATTTGAAAGGAGTCGCCATCCAACTAAATTGGGGAATAATAGTAAGGATTATTAGGTGGAAAAAAAACCTAATTAGCTACTACTTTGTAAGTTTTAACGATTTTGGAAAACTAGAGACTGATAGGTCTAAAGGAAAACCTATTAAAATTTTTAAATGATTATCATGTAAATTTTCAAATAAATTACCTGGCCTTTCTTTTATTTTTATTCTATGCTTTATTTTTATTTTTTATCTATTGTTTATTTATTTTATTTTTTAATATTTGTTCTCTTCCTCAAAAAAAAAAAAAAATTTATCTTAAATGGGTGCCCTAAGGTATCATGTCCCTATTAGCCAAAATCAAACAATAGCAATTTGCTTTTATTTTATAAAGCGTTAGTCTTTTGGCTAATTTTATTTGGGAAAATGCACAAGGTTTATGTTATTTAGTCAACTTTTTTTTTTTTTTTGGGGAAAAATCCCAAAAAGAACTTAATTCAAATGGACGACTAAAAAATCCTAAGGAAAGCCTACATAAGGAGTTAAAAATTTTTTCTACTTCTTTATTATTTTTATTTCTTTTATTAAAAAAAGAAAGACCTAAGTGGCAAAACCATAAGCATCGATCTTAGAAAATATACATTTTCTTACTATCTACTATTACTTTCTCTTTTCTATTTTATTTTATTTTTGTTATTTTTTATTTATCATTATTATTATTCTTTTATTTATTTCTTATTATTTTTTATTACTCTTTTTCACTTATTTGTTAAGACCATTCATCATTGGGTGGTATTAACACCATGACAACTCAATAAGTACTCAAATCTTACTTAACTATCCTATTATTATATTTATTATAATTATTTTTATTTTATGCTTTTTTTATATAAACAAAAACTAAACCCTAAATGTAAACACCCATATTTATTTTCTATTTCACTTTCATTAGTATTTCTTTATTATTATGATCGTTATTATTATTTTATTTTATCCATACAAGGCTAAAAACGCACCTAAATTCCCATGTTAATTATTTACCTTTTTCCCGTTCTTTTCTCGATTGCTATTTTTTTAAATTAAAATTAAAAAAAAATGCGAAAAGGACAAATTGGATGTTTACGTAGTCACTCACAATCGAGTCAAATCGGATTTAGAGCGCGTCGGGTCGGGTCTAGGTTGTGCTAACGGAATCCAACTTGCGGGACTTCTCCAAGCGCGTCAGTAGCTTTCGATCCTCGAATACATGTCAATTTGACTCATAAGGTCATGCTTGTTCTATTAATGGCAATAGTTCAGTAGCAGGAACATGGTTATTAGCAGTTCAGTGGTGGGTAGTGAAGGTTGTTTAGGTTTGTGTTTAGATTTGACTCAACGGTTGAGGGGCACCGATGAAGGTGCTTAGGTGGTCTTTTGTGGTGTTGAAAGATTTTAGTTGATGGTTGTGATTGATGACGGGTGGTGGAAGGTGCTTTTTGTGATGGTTGTGGTTATGGTGAACATGGCAGCGGCGGTAATGGAGGTCGTCGAGATATGTGTTAGCATGAATGTGCATGTTTTTTGAGATTGATTGTGTGTGTAAATTGCTCATTCTCATGTTCTATTCATAGGCATATTAGGATTAGATTTAGATGACTTTTAATCTTGATCAATGTTAGAAAAAAAAAAGAAAAAAAAGTGATATTTAAATTACCAAATTAATCCATATTGACTCAATTTGTTTTGGTCACTATTAATGTTAATCTACAAAGTATCTTGAATTTTCATCAATTATTTGATAGATTTGCACACACACATACAAAGAAGAAAAAGAAGAAATGAGTTGAATTGAATAAAAAACGACCTATGTTTTTTTTTTCCTGCATTTTCTTTTCTAATGAATTGAGGTTGAACACGTGACCACTTCATCCAATCAATGCATGCTACTTGGCACATGTAAGCAAGATGAAAAATAATGAAGATGCAATTACGCTTATGTTGCTCGAACCCTTGACCTATAGGGAGAGCATACACGCTAAAGCAAAGAGCATAGCAATTGAGTTGCTTATTTTTATTAATTCTAATTGCAAGTAAATATTGTTTAAAGTAAACTAGATGCCTAAGCCGAATTCCATTTAATTAAAGTGGGCCTAGACTTGACTCAATCTATTTTACTTTTTTTTTTTAACTTTATTTATTAGCCTAAAAACAATGATTTATATCGTTGTCATATTATTATTATTATTATTATCATTCATTTTTTATGTATTTTTTTATTATTTTCACCTTTTTGTTGTTTTTTTTTTATCATTTTATCAATTTTTTTATTTTTTTATTTTTTCTTTACCATTTTCATTTTTTTTTGTATCTTCATTTATTTTATTTAAAGCTTGCCTACTTTATATGAAAAATAATCAAAAGTGAGGTAAAAATGGGTTGTTTATGCCTTTCTTAACTCTAATCCTCAAAACTATTTATTTTCCTCAAGAAGCTAATATTATGATATCTTACCTAATCACCCGAATCTTGATTCAGACTTCAGCTTACCTTAGATCATTTCAGTTCAATCCTACTCTAAACCTCTTAAATTTATTGGGATCTTACTATGTTGTTTGAACATTCCTCAATTTTCATATTCACTTGCTTCTATCTTTGGGTCACAAACGTTTCTTATATATGCTTCTAGGCTATTTTTCCTCTAACCTAACAAACATCTCCTTGTCTTCTTTAGTTTCCAAACCCTTTTGTTTCCACTATCTCCTTTAAAACTACATCATCAACTAACATGATATGCACTTCTCCTACCATTTCGTCTAAAAATCTATTTTTCCCCAATGTTTAGTTGTGTTTATCTTTTCCTTTCCTTAACTCTAATCCTAAAAACCCCCTTCTTTCACCATTAGAGTCCAGCATTATGTTCTACTTAATTGAGCCTCAACTTAGACTTAAGTCTCCCCAATTTTCAAATTTAAGTTTACTAAATTATCTTACTTCCTTAGCTCCAATTTAATTTTTCAAAGTCCTTTAATTTTCTTTTTTTGCCATATGGTTTGAGCATCCCAACTCTCTCGTAAGCCTAATAGGTGTGCCCCCTTTAGTCTTTAATCAAAACAAACTTAACCTATTCGCATTTGATCATCTACTCATAAAATAACTTAGTATGTCAACCATCACTTTTGACACTACACTTCCACATATTAAAGTATTTAACACTAGTTTCCAAGTTGTAGATTTCTGATAATTTATTACAATCACACATTTAGTCCTAATTCATGCTGCTATATTTCATCAAACATTATAGGGAGTATTACTAGTGCATAATGGAGCCATGAACATACTTATAGTGGAATCTACTTAGAAGTGTCTTGTTGTTTGGCTTTAGTCTAACTTCTTGGTTGCTTGCCCTTTTTTACTTATCTACCTACTCATGGGAGCATCAACCTTTCTTGGAAGATATTATTGCAATTAGATTGCATGTGTCCCCTTTCCTCACACTTGTAACAAAAGACTAAGGGTATTACTGGGTTCTTATAATCTTTATTGAAGTGACCTCTCTCTACAAGAAAACATGCTCCTTAGGTCTACTTACAATCTTTTTCCTCATGTAGCCTACATCATCTACTACAAATTTTGCCTTTAGTAATTGACAAGACTTTGTTCTTACTTAGTTTAGCTACTCCATTGTTTGGGCTAACCTAAGTTAGGATCACTGTTTTCTTTCCTTTGTCTTATCTTAAAACCTTATTAGTTGGCCTCTTCCTCAAATCTCCTCATGCCCCCTAACTCTCTACATCCTAAATTTGTATGTAGCCTTGTGCTATTAGCTTGATCTTATTCACCACTTTTGCATAAATAGCTAACTAAAAAGACTTGACAACCGCCTGTAGTCAATAATTCAATCCTTTCATAAACATTTGGATCTTTTAGTCTTCACTTACCCTAAAAGCTTTAGGAGTAAACTTGATTAATCTATTAAGTTCACTTTCATACTCCTCTACTATGTTATTCTATCACTCTAGGTAAAGAAATTCCATGGGAAATCATCTACCTAACATTGTCTAGAAAGAATCGTTTAAAGAAGACATCCTTAGATACATTCATGTCACCCCCTATGTCAGTAATTTGTGAATCAACTTTCACCTATCAACCACAATGTTTCTTGAACATAAACACTAGGTAATCCAACTTACTTTCCCTTTGGCACATCACAGGTAGCCAATACCTTTTCCTTCTCTTCTATCCACTCTTCTACTTGTAAAGGACTTAGTTTCTCCACTGAAAAACACTTCACTAACTTGACAAACTTTGGAGTCCAAATAATGTTCTAGGACTTTCTTTTTCACCATTAACTATTGTAGCTTATTGCTTGATGATGTTTTATCTTAATAATTTCATACTATTTTGCATTACTTAGAAATTTTATTACATCTACTACTACTGTGTTTACACCAGTCATACTAGAGAGTTTACTATCATCATTAATTAAGCAAGATCGAATTGAACTAGTGGATTTTGTGGTGGTAACAAAAGACGATTTTAGTAGTAAGTTCTTAGTTTCTAAGGTACTATTATGAGTTTTGAGTTCTCCTAACCATTTTCAAAGGTACAAGGTAAAGAGGGAGGTGTAGGCATACTAAGATCTCCCAGATAATCATAATATATAAGCAATAATAATATCTACAATAACATATAGCATATCTTCACATATAATGATATATATATATATATAATCAAAACAAGGATCACTTTAAGTTAAAACTTAGCCCACTTCTACATGCTCTCCTCAACTCATCATCTTAAAAGTCATCAGCCTAAATATTTTTAAAAATTACAAATTTAAGCTTCGATACTACTTAAGTTATCATGCCCCATACTGGGGTATGTCACAATCTGTTACACATTCTTACAGTAGTAAGAGCATGCAAAGCTTAGGAACCAATCAAAAACATAAATATACTTAAATTTCACCAACCTTTTAAATCTCTTAAATACAACTTCATTGATTACAACTAAATAATCATAACCTAACATATTAAAATTTTAGAAAAACTATAAAATATGAATCATATCATCCACCACGATTTCTATTTTAAAGTTTAACTTGTTGCTTCTCATGACCAATGCTTGTCCTATCGTAATCCCACTCTTAGCAAAAGTCCAATCTAAGCTCCTAAGTGTTCTTTATACCTAATGTTTAAATCCCAAATGGGTGGATCATGAAACTGAGTACAGAGATACTGTGTACACATTCACATAAATCCTCATCACTCATAAACCTAAAAAAATACACATGCAAAAATATATCAATCAACAAACCAAACACACAAACCCAAAACCCTACAATAAATATAGTAAAATACCAACAACAATTACAAAAACACTTTAAAAACCCTTCCTTCACAAAATAACAATAACCCTAAAAATCAAATCAATGTCAAACTGGGTACGAACCCATGAAGACATTGATGAATTAAAAATTTCCCAAAACCTTAAGTAATATAAATTTAATGATTTTAAGATCCCTATAAGAAAGATGATTTAAGGGTCCTAATCTCCTCTTAATGGGGAGAAGACTCAATCCTCTTTAAAAAAAAATAATGAGTTTGAAGAGTCGTAAGATCACTTCAGTAATAACATTTAGTTTGAAATTTTAAGACCCATTTGCACAACAAGACAATAACACAGTTTTAAGACTTAATACTTTAAAGGGTTTAAAAATCTTAGTTCACAATAAACAACATTACAAAAAAATTTTACATTAAAATTCTAAACCTGCATGCCATACAACAAAATTTTCTTAAATCATTAATAAGATGTTGAAAAAGCTCCTATTTCACAATAACATACTTCAATATTTTTAAATCAAAGATTTTGCACTTAAACTTTTGTTGTAATTTCTTCTAAATTTTTAATCTAAAAACTAACTCACTAGCGAAAGGGGTATTTATACAATTTATATAGTTGGCATAGAGGGTAAGCAGTGGAATGGGGTTGATCGGGTGGTTGACTAGGGGGTGGTTGATCAAGGGGAGGTAGACTGGCCTAGTAGTTAGCCTATTAGTTTTCAAACTAGCTTAGCTTGACTAGCTTAAGCCTTAAGTTGACTCTTCTTGACCTTAAGTAAAAAATTGGGTTCATTTATGTCAAATTTAAACTTTTCTCCTGAAATCAAATTTTAACTAATGTTGTCAACTTTAAATGACCAATACCACCTATTTTAACAAGAATTATTTTTATCCAATTCGCTACCATATGAGTTATTAATTTACTATCTAGATCAATTCATTCAATTTAGAACCTATCAAAGAGATTTTGATATGCTTAATTTGACAAAAGCATATACACACAACAATTAGAAGCAATTCCGATCAACAACTCCACAAGTGGCGTGAACCCTAAACCTTTATGAATCCAATTTGTAAATCAAATGACCTTAATACTAAATGATGATGTGCTTAATAGGATCAAGCACACAACATAAGATGATAGAGATCGGGAGGCATCCAACGCTCAGGAGCTAGTCAAAGCTAATGACCCTCTACAAGGTATCGAGGGTCCTATGACACGATCACGGACCAAGTGAATGAGGAGCATTGCAAGGGTTGATTGTGGAACTTTAGGAGCAAGAGGTGATTCGAATTCTGACACAACTCTTAAGCTCATAAACATCATATATTAAAGTGGGGACGAAGCGGAGGACATCGGAATTGCATTGATGACCACTAGCGAAGGAAAGGCTGCCATCCATCACCTAAGCCGCTGGCCTAGAATTGCCCGGCTTTTAAAAGGCACGTACGCCGGCTATGAAGGCTGCCGCCTTGAAATTTTACACTGCTGGCCTACTGGCCGGCCAACCCATCAATTGTTTTTTTTTTTTATTCAAGTCCGGCCCTGGATGTATTTAGGCCGCTAGCTTTTAATTAATGACGAATATAAACTCCTTTGTACGACATTTGAAAGGTCATTATCAGATTTATCATATTGTGAATGAGATTTTTGAGAGAGTTCTCTCTTCCTTTACTGTTCTTGCGAATATAACTAATCTTGATTTCTTCATCCTAAATGCTTAGGGAAATCAATCCGTGATAGCTTAGGTTCCATTCGGCGTGTTCGATGGGGTCGGGTTATGTTTGATTCATTCGATTCAATTTCGATCTAGGGTTTGAATCCTTATTGATCGTTGGGTCTTAGATCAATATCTAGGGTTCGCATCACAAGATCCAATGGAAATCCAATCACCAAGACTACTAAAATGGCATGAATCCCTTATGTAAAGGCTTCCACGCAAAATAGAAAATTCCACTAGCAATTGAATAATCACAATGACAATTCACTTATGGATCTAATCCACTAAATTGCAAGCAATCCAAGGATAGAAAATGACCCTAAACTGGATGTGATAATCAAGAACAAAATAGAACACAATCTAAATCACAACTAAATATGACACACTAGCATGAATTGGAATAAACTATGGAAATAATATGACTCATAAATCCTATAAGTTGCTACTCACCACAATCCTTGAAGAATTGATAAGAGTGTTATGAAAATTTGAGTATGAACCCTAATTCTCACGAAAATGGCAGCAATTTGTTTACTCTCAACTTTCTACCTAAACCCTACTTAAGCAAGTATTTATACTTTCTTTCACTTAGGGTTAAAATGGCTAAACAATTACATCTATGCCACTAAAGGGTGGCCGATCCTAAATCTAAACAAGTACAACCAAATAAAATTGTCCCAAAAAGCTATAAAATAAATGGTTCAAAAATAAATTACAAGTAAAAAATAATCTTCAACAGCTAGCTTTTTAATGGAATCTGTTGGTCTAGCTCATCTTAGTTTAGGTCGGTCCATGAATAACCATAAGCTGAGTCTTAGTGAGTTTGTCCATCACCCTGTAAAACCTGATAAGTATGTATGCTGGAATTCATAATACATAAGTAAGAGAAAAGAGTTAGTATACAAATAATTCCAAGGTCGGTTTGTTCAAAGAGGACCCTCATCACCAAGATTTGAAATCCTTTGACTCTTACCCTAATGATAGGTCCTTTGGGATTTTGATTCCTATCAGATTTTTGGCTATCTAAGAAAATATAAGTTATGGGATTACCTTAGATTGCTTAGCAGGCCTTAATGTGTTATTGGTTGGTAGTTTCCTTAACAAATTTTCATTTTATTTGTACCCTCTAACCATATAGTAAATGGTATGAATCTAATCTAATGCTTAAAGATAATTAATTGAAAATCGTTGTTACCTCTTTTTGTTTTCTTTTTTTTTTTTTCTTTTTTTGTCTCTTAATTTATCCTTATAATGATTTAAGCACTTACAGTAGAAAGGGTATTAAATTAGATTTGCTAATTGATCAATTAACAAATAAAAGAAAGGTGAAAGAAGAGGAGTTATTGATTTACCTTATCGATAACAAAGGAAATTTAGCTTGTGGATGAAATAACACGTGCACATCAATTACAAGAGAGGGAGGGTGGTGTAAATAGTTTTTTTTTTTTTGAGGAACATGGTAATTCACTTTGGGCTTCCACAAATAAGAGGGTTTAGGGTTGAGGGGCTATTTATAGCAAAAAGGGACCAAGGAAAAATCACCTTTTCTCCTTTGGTTGTAAATTAATTTATGGGGTTTTTTTAATATCTGGGGCTATTGTTTGTTGCAACAAATTAGAAAAATGAAAAATTGCAAATAATAATAATAATAATAGGTTGCAACAGCCGAAAGGACTACAATGGAATATGCATATGTAGTTTTGATTAGTCTTTAAGATTGGTGTTTGAGTGCATTAAATTTATACAGTTAAAGACAACTTCTAGATTTAAACTATGCATATGAAATTTTTAAAAAGTCTTTGAGATTTTAGTTTAAAGCACTCTTTTTTATGAAAAAATAATTTTTTAGGCTTGATCTAGCTTACTTGTTCTTAAAAACATAAAGTGAATCAATTTAACTGAGATGCAACTTCTAATTGTGCTTCATTGAAACATAAATTGATTATTTTATGCAAATATCATTTTTTAGTGAAAATTGGACTACAAGTAAATCGGGCTTGAAATTTCACTAAATAAGTTTAATCTTGAAAAGTCATTTTCACATATGCTTGCTAAACTAATTTATTGCCTATAGAACAAATTTATAATTTTTGGAATCATTGGTTCAGGCTAATTTTTAGAAACAAAACCCCAAATTGGGACTAAAATCAACTCAACATGATAGCATAAGTAAATTTTGAGTAAAGCATAAATTGAGAATGAGTTTGTGGCCTAGTAATAAGTATACATTTGAATGCAATATATGACTTAGTTTGAATCTTGCTCAACCAAAGCAAGCTTCTTCTTCTTCTTTTTCTGCTTTATTTTTTTTTTTTGCTTTAAGAAAAAACATGTTTTAGATACTCACCCTTGTCATCTTTGACCTCTCTTCGAGTCTCCACAATAGAACTATCTACCCTTGACTTAATCTAAGCTTTTTCTTCACTAAATTGCCATGGATTAAGACCATTTTAACCATAACAACAATATAAATCAATTAAATCCAATGATTCCATTGAAAAGCCATTGGATTATAAGGAATCAAACATGGATTCATAGATTGAATCAAAGCCCATCTTCAATCTCAATCTCAATCCCCCCATCCAAGATGACGCCAATTATTAATCTTTGTTGCTTCTTATAGTTTTTGACATAGATTAAAGCTAATTAATAACAAAAAATTGTAATTGAAAATGAAAACAAGGGCTCATGAATTATAATTTGATTAGATTAAGAATTGGAGATTGAATTGGTTGTCTAGCTTATTTAAGATTAAATTCCAATTATTGTTTTAATTAAGTTATATTGTGGAAGCATTTTGTATTATATTAAAGTCATACATGTTTGCATAGTGAAATGCTTAAATATATAAGTTAAAGTGCTATAACAATAAGTAGTAAGATAAAAAAAAGGGAATGTAAAGTGAAAATAGAGAGATAAAACCTAGATATATAAAGGTTCAGCTTCCTGCCTATGTCCTCTTTTACTAGCACTACAAGCTCAATTTGTTATGAATATGCTATTTCTTTTCAAAGGCAAGTACAAGTGAGTCTGCACCTATGACAACTCTATACATCTAGTAAAATCTATTATTATTTTGCCCCCACAGTTTTCTAGGGTTCTAATCGATTCTCACTAGTCTAAACTATCACACCCCTAATTCACTATAGCAATGACAGTTTTCCACATATCCTACTTCAATAAATACATAAACCTACAATTACTAAGTGGGTTTCCCAAACCCAATTTGAGGACCTTAAACCATTGATTAAAATTTGAAAATATTAATAGTTTGTTGATTTTGAAAAACATTTTGGAGGTTTGTCAAGTTTTAGAAACACAATGGATATTTTGAGATAAATGACTAAGCCTTAAGTCCTAAGGATTCCACAAAATATAGATATAAGTAAAAAGGCCATAAAATCATAGTTTAATCCTATAAATTATAACTATATAACCAAAACATAAATTACTAAGCCATTTTCAAAACATTAAATAAAAAATATTCCTTGGGAATCTAAGTCTTCGTACTCGTCTTTATACTTCACACATAAAAAAGAAGGAGTAAGCCACTAGGGCTCAATACATGGTAATACAAACACATACACAAATATCATACAGACTTGCACATAAATCCAACAGACATTTATATAGTTTATTAAATTTTCTTATTTAAGTAAACAACTAGCATAGGAATACTTATGACTTAGAAAATTATATAGGGACTTAAGGTTCGATTCCACTACAATGGCAATTGGGGGTTGATAGGAGCAGTTAGACTCCACATCGCCAAAACTGAAACCATAACCAAAGTTGCCTCATTTAAGTAACTTCACCGTTATGTGATCTTCACTAATCAAGTCCAGCTATATTTTAAACATCCATCAAGACCCATAATCCTAGACGACTCTTGATATACCTTCTCTTCATTTATAGTGCCCATTATTTGATGCAATTTCACTTGTTTTGCTATCCATCGAGTTTTCACTCGATGGCCCCAAGCACCTCACTATTATATCATTTTGGGTATATGACCATACCAAGCATAAGCAATAAGTAGATACTTTATCGGGTTTGATTATTAGTCCATTTAATTTTCTAACTTTGCAAGCAACACACATGTTACTGCATATTTGGAAGAGTTTTAAATTCCCAAAACATAGTTCAAATTTTCCCATTGAATAGATTGAATCAACTTTTTGCATCAAAAGAGAAAACTTAAGTAAGTTAATTTTTCTAAGTGATTGAATTCTATTCTAAGGATGGGTTTAGACTAAATTTAAGACCTATACTATTATAGGCCCAACAAGGTTATGAGGTTGATTACCTTTAGCTATATTTGGCTAAATTAGACTTATTCATGTTACCTGTTAACTATTTATTTACTTGTCATATAGGCTATGTCTAAACCTTTTAGTATCCGCTCATTAAGTTTATCTAACATAGGTTTTAACTAATATTCTTTAAATTTCTAACCCATTAAGCTCCAGTCTATACAGGTTCTGACTAACCTTTTGAGATTTTAAACCCATTAAGATTTAAAATAGGTTTTGACTAACCTTTAGAGTTTCCAGCCTACTAAGTTCTAGTCTATATATCTTACAAGATCCGATTAGGGTGTTGGGCTCAAAGGAAGGTGGGTTAAAATCTTTTGAACTTGACCCATTTAGATTAATTAAAATACTTAAGTTCAATTATTAATATTGAGTTCATTTTAAATACAATTTGGTTACTTTAATTATTTTAAATAAAACCTAAGCTCATTATGTCCAATTAATCCTACTTGTTATGTCATAGCTCAATTAACTAATCATTTCCAATTTTA
The DNA here is from genome assembly GCA_037954665.1 of Laguncularia racemosa. Classification (NCBI taxonomy): domain Eukaryota; kingdom Viridiplantae; phylum Streptophyta; class Magnoliopsida; order Myrtales; family Combretaceae; genus Laguncularia; species Laguncularia racemosa. Next base: position 6,428 of record JBBMOL010000201.1, on the reverse strand, counting down.
ACTTCATTTAAAACCTTAGTTTTATTTAAAACCTTATAAATTTAAGGCCTATTTTGGTTTAGATTGACTTAATAGACACATTTAGGGTATGGGATCTAAAGATAAATAGATTCAAGTAAGTTTTAGGTTTGGATCATTTGGATTCCTTTAAAGTCATGTAAGCCTATTTTATCTTATTAGACTTAAATCAGCTCATTTTAAAAGGGATTTTAAAACGATTTAGACCTTAATATGGTTTGTACCTGATTTAGATTCTTTATTCTGATAAGACCCATTTAGGGTATGAGCCTAAAAAGGAGATTGGGCCTTATTAGATTTGAGTATTTGGCCCATTTAAGTCCATTAAATTATTTGTATTTTGGTTGATTTAGGATATTTTAAATTTAATTAAGCCTAATTAATCTAACTATGTTAACCATGTGAGCCACCAATAAGGGATGGCGAAAGAGTAGTCCTTAGGCTTGTATAGATAGGCCAACTTATGATTGGGCTGGTCTTTAAATTTTAGTTAATTAAGTAACTACTATCAATTTTTAATTCATAATTTTGGCAGGCCTTAATTTTTAAAAAAGGGATGCCATTCATTTTAAGCCTAAATTAAGTCAACTAAACCATTTAAACTCTCATTATTTCCATTATACATTTTAACATGAAATGCCTTAATTTTATTCATTTTAAGGCTCTAAAATTTTTAGATTTAAAATTTAAATTACAAAATTACAACTTTAAAGGCCCATAATTTATCCAGTTTAGGTCAAATTCACTTTAAACCAAGCCTACTTGTTTCCATTACTTTCTAGTGTTTGAAGAAATCATTTCATTTTAGATTTAAGCCAAAAGGGAATACTAAAAACACCCATTAACATAAAAAAAACATCTAGCTTAAAACACTTCATCCTTTTTAGCCCTTTTTTAACATAATTTAACTTCTAGCTTCGTTTTGCATTCAAACAAGCCCTATTCAACAATTAAACATATCACACCCTAAAGAACTCAAATTAAACATATCAATTTAAATATTCTAGATTTAACATAATATATCACAAGCACTAGTAACCACAAATCTTAAAACGAACCATTCAATTTTGTCACTACAATTCATCTTCTAATTTGTCATACCGCAAATTCATCATGTCACTTAAATTTTTTAACTAAATTCCACTTCAAACACATATAAACATGTGGAAATTCTAAGAACCATGTTTAACCTTCCTATTTTATAATTGGAAACATTTAATTTTACTTAACTAAACATATAATCACCAATGCTCTTGGAAGTATCTATCAAAACTACTTTAAAGCCCATAACAAACAATATTTTAATCATCAAACAACCTTACTTTATCATCAAATTCGGGCTCAATTCAAGAAACAATGCCAATTTCAACATACTAATGGCACCAAACTTACATTCATCTTTAAAGGTAAGCATTTCATTCCATTTCATCACCTAAACTTTCATCTAGAAACACAATATTCACATCGAATCTTCATTCATCATTTAAAAAATCATAAAATCACCTCAAGAACCTATGAAAATGTTTGGAAATTTATGGGTTATGAGAGGGTCAAAAGCATAAAAAAGGAAGGAGCTAAATTTCCCATGATCCAATATATGGTATTGAAGGCCCAATGACCCAGCTAGAACTAAGAAATGAACAAAGCTCTACAAGGATTAGTCCCTAAATTTTCAAGTTAGGAAATCAAGCTACACTGAAGGAGAACATACATATGTAACTTGATTCACGTGACCATGGAAGGGTGAAATAATTTAGAGACATTAGAATAATTTTAGAGAACCCCCACAATAAGACATATTTGGTTTGTTTTGGTTTTATTTTTTTGGTTTTGTAGTTTTAATTATTTAGTTGCCTATTCGGTTACATAAGGATAAAGAAACAAATAGATTAGGCCCAACTTAGGTTTCCATTTCTTGTATAACTCTATATAAGCCGGCAAGAAACAAATAGATTAGGCAACTTAGGTTTTCCAATTCTTGTATAACCCTATATAAGCCGTGCAAAGGGCCGACCATGAGGAGATTATTATTTTTGAATGAAAACAAACACATTTCGTGAGATATGAAATACCCTCTTTTTTGTTCTTTTGCAAAAGAACTTTTTCCATAGAATTCTTAAACGAATTACTAGAATTTCCTATTGATAACAAGGTTACAGTCCAACGGTTGATTTGGGTCTAGTTACGCATCGCTTATTCAAGACGATCCTCGGGTAATTGAAACCAACTAGCATCGTCGTGGTTCAGATTTAATTTTAACTAGGGTTACATGCATCAATTGATGAAATACCCTCTTTTTATGTTCTTTTGCAAAAGAAAATTTTTTCCCTGGAATTCTTAATCGAAATTTCTAGGAATACCTATTGATAACTTAGGTTATAGTCAACGGTTTGATTTGGTCTAGTTACACATCGCTTATTTAAGACGATCCTCGAGGTAATTGAAACCAACTAGCATCATCGAGGTTCTAGTTTAATATACCTAGGTTTCACGCATCAGGTTATCAACCAAATCAACTTATTTATCCATTAACTCATTCATATCATTAATTCCAACTTCTAACATGCCATATATGTCATATTCATCACCTAAACTAACTTTGAAATCCACATGTCCATGCTCTAATCATCAAATTACCATCATTCATCATCTAAATAAGATTTCAAATGAAATTCAAGTCCTAAATAACTCCTTAATGTGGTAGTCAAATATATCCATATACATATATCAAATCATTATGTATCAAACTTGATTTCTATTATCAAATCCAACACCTAACAACACATTTAGCATATTAAATCATCAAATGGCTTCGAATATCCTCAAAATAGGTAGTGGTCACAGGGTCTTCTACTCCAATTTTATCAAGATTTAAGAAATCACCAAATCACCTTATTTAATTACTTTTAGCCATCATAGATCACCCATTTAAGCATGGTTTTGAACTTACTTTAATGTAGATCAATAAATCCTTCTTGATCAATTGTTGGCCGCTATACCCAAGAGCTACCCAAAAGTTCTCCTTGCTTTTCTAATGATATCCTTCATAAGAAATTTACTAATCACTACTTAGATGTATGTTCCATGAATTAAATGTTACTTTGAGTCAAGCAAAACATACATTACCTTACTCTAGTCTTGACCATGACTTGAGATGCCCTTTAGCTAAGTTCTTCACTTGATTTTTCACCTAAAACTCATAAGAAATTAACCAGAATAGTAGCTAATTAAGAGAGGATTGAGCTAGTTGAGGTTTAAGGTTTAAGCTAAGTTTTGGGGGCTCACTATGCTTAGGAATGATCGAAATTTTGGAGGGGCTATTGTTCAAATTTCGGCCATATAGGGTATTTAAGGAGTGGGATTGAGGGATATTGCAAAAAGGTGCCAAGTGTCCTTCTTTTTACCTCAAATGGCAATTTATTTTTCCACTCTACTTTCAACTATAAAATGCTCCTTATCTTCTCCAAATTACCTTTAGGAATTCAGGAATTTAGTCACCCTTTAATAAGATTAAGATTATGGCATTTCAGTCATTTTGTCCAATAGATCTCTGAATTTAAAATTTTCTTTTCTAATGGTGTCCAAATAACATGAAATTGATTTTATTTACCAAATTGTGGTCTTAGAGCTATTTTTAGTGCCTTTAAGCTAATTGGGTCCAAATTTGATAAAATCGTCTTCAATGACAAAATGGTCATTATTAACAAATTGATCTCTAAGCTTTAAAAATCACTCCTAATGACGTAAAAAAAAAAACTCCAAATGACTTTGATTTATTTTCTAATGATTTTGGGTATCAACTTATGATCAAATTGGATCTAGGGGCAATTGGTCATTTTGTAAAATTGATCTCCAAATATTGATTATTTTCCTTTTCTATTTAACTCCAAATAATTCCTTAATGGTTTTATTTACTTAATTAGGATCATGGGATTTTATTTAGGGTGATTAGCTTATTTTTGGAATTAGTTTTGATACAATTTGGCCCTAAATTTGTTAACTACTCTCTTAATTAACTCAAAATTTTTCCTTTTGTATTCATTAAACTTAATTGGAAAATATGGGGTTTTTAAGAAACCTTAATTTTTTACACATAACTCACTTTTCAAACTAGATCATCTGAGTCAAAATCACTTGTCTCTATAGACACTCATTATAGACTCTTACAACAAATAGTCCTTTTGAGAAGACAACATAATAGTCAAAGATTCCCAAAGCGCTTCTGTTAGTACAATATCTTGCAAGCTTTTAATATCTTAAAAGTACTTATTACTACCAATGTTCAACTTCACGTGATGTAATGTATACTCTTACAAAACTTTGTACACTTCACTTTTAGCCATTGTTTCTACTTATATAGTGTGTCAAGCTCATCCAATAATAGAATAATCCAAGTATGCGGGTTATATACATCAAATTAAAAGATTTGGAATTACATCGATTAATGGCTTAAACATTGTTTAAGGGGGCTTTGGTTTAAGAAAAATGTAACTTTGAGAGCAAGAAAAAGATTTGAGCTAATTCCTTTTGAAAAACATGTCTAAACCTAAGTTTCCTATAAAGAAAGTACTAGCAAAATGTACTTCCATATATAAGTAGATTCTTTCTAAACAACTTAATACATCTCTAACTTCTTTAACAAAACATATTTATTTATAAAATATCCATGCAACTTCCAAAATAAACAAATTACTTAACACATCTCTAACTTTCTTAACAAAAGATATTTATTTATAAAATATCCATGCAACTTTCAAAACATTAACAACTTAATAAAGCTTTTGCAAACTTTCCTTTAGGTTGTAAACACTTGTTTTGTATTATTTATTTATTTTTATTACAAATATACACGGTTCTTAAGTGTTGGATCTTTTACCTAAGTACATTACCCAAATGTACGTGATTTGTAAATGTTTGGTCTTCTAGTTTGGTTTTGTCATATTCTTCCTAGCGCTGTCCCATCTCTTGTGAAGACTTAAAATAACATTTTATAACAATAATATGGCTTTAGCTAAAACTAAGTATATTCACATTCCACACCCACCCCTAGTTCCATAAAAGCCTTTAAATGTAACTCCCTTACAAACTGTTATCATAAAGTTAAGTTTCCAATAGATATTAAGCATAAAAATTCAAACATCCATAAACATCACAAAATTTAATTACCTAACTAAATTATCCACCACAAACTAAAGAAATTTTATAAGTAAAATCTTTCATAAAAGAAAAAAGAAAAAAAGAAAACATTTCCAATAAACTTTTATCATCCTTCGTCTAGCTTCCTTGCTTCTTGATAGCATCAATAATAGTAGCTTATCTACTTGTTCTCCACTAGGCTTGTTCTCTTGCTGGACACACTCTTCTCCCTTTTTTTAGTTTCATCAAATATAGGAGGAAAGAGTTAGAAGAATGCAATATAGCTTAGGTTAAGTTTCTCAACTCATTTTCTAAGGAAGACATATGATTGTTCTAATCAATTAAAGCACTTTAATATCATAAAAACTTTAGCCAACAATTGTTTAGTCTTTCTTGTAAAACCTTTGTAACCACATTAGTAAAAAGATTTATCAGCTGTTGTTGCTTTTGTAACCACATAAGTCAACTCAACTATTTTTTTTCCCCTTAGAGGTAAGAGAATCCTATATTTCCTTGTCATAAGAGCTAACTTTTGCAAATGCACTTGCTTCAACTTGCTCTTGTTGAGCTAACCTGTTAGTTTCTCTATAAGACTTGCTAAGAGAATACAATAGTACCACTCTTAAAATTTATCTTGAACCTTATATGTATGCTCTTCAAAGTTATATGCTTAATCACCATTACACTTACACATATCTCAATAAAAAGGACTTAGATCCACACCCTTATTCTCCAAATTTTTGTGATTGAAGAACCAAAACGTAAACTTCTTATTTATTTCAACCATGAATTTTAATATAATGAATGAATGTTTACACATTTCCTTTTCATGATAAGGCCAAAAGATGTGCATTAGGCATAGAAATTGAGGTTTTCGAGCCTATTCAAGGTGAAATGCATTTTATGGAATTATGATGTAACAACTTAATATTGAAGGGAAATCGTGAATTAAAATTATGCTTCACTAGTGATAGGGGACCATCTCAAGGTTTCTGGTATTAAAGAGGAACATAATCGATCTAATCTAAGTGAGAATTATGCTATAAATACCAAGGGTCAATCGGGGGGGACAAACAATCCCAAACAAACTATCAAGGGTTTATGAAATCATTTTTGAAAATGAAGTTTAAGTCTGAAATTTTGGAGACTTAGCTGGCCAACCCAAAATTCATTATGCATACAAGCCTAAGAAAATGGGGCCCCAAAAAACCCCCGGGGAAAAAACTGGATTTAAAGAGGGATTTTAATTTAAAAAAAATTATTAGGAGTTGAGG
>JBBMOL010000200.1:0-29191 GCA_037954665.1 Laguncularia racemosa | reverse complement strand
TTCTATGGAGGGATTTTATGGTAGATACTTCATATAATATAAAATCAATTGATATGCTAATAAAATTGCCACTGATAAACGACAGAAAAATTTTTAATCTTTCAAACTTGCATAAAAAATTTGGTAGACAAAGCGCAATTTTTTTTAACGTACATATTTTATTCATCGCCTATGTATTTTTATGTAACTTTTAAAAACCAAGGACATTACAGCTGGTTATTACTAGACATGGATATCAAAGCTCTTCCCCCAATTTTAATCCCTTTTAAGTTGTATTTCTGGTAAATCACAATAAGACAAATACTATACATTAAACTGATTCAAGTACATCCCCATTAAACCCTTTCAAACTCCTTAACACAACCTTAATAAAATTTTCTTAAAAGAATTTAAAAACAATTAAATTTGCAATTTTTACTACCCATTTTTTTTTAAAAAACAGTATTGTTCAATACATGAAAAACTCGAATTTTTTCTTCTAATCCCCAAAATAGTAATAGCAATTTTTGTCCTCCCTCCCCCTAACTTTCAACCTTAAGCATCTTCAGGGGTAGCTTTTTCCACTGTGCTTGTATCTAAAAGAAATAATCCTCGAGAGTTGAGCAACGCTGGTGTGTAAACCAACAATCCCCACAATGAACAAGCAGAATTAAATCACACCCATTTATATAGACACTAAACATCACACAATAGGTTTTTAAATTTTACTTAAGTCCATATGGTACTCAGACCCTACCAAACTTATACAAAATTTAAATAATAATATGGTATTGGGAATTCCATTATAATCAAAAAAAACCCATGAGTCCCTTAAAACCCCTTACCCTTAACCACGTAGACATTTCCAGTCATAATTCAAAAAAAAATAATGTCCAAAAGAATCATTGAGGTGCCCTTTAGGGATTTGCTATTATGGGCCTTAGGCTAAGCTAAGCAAAATATCAAGCAACTTAAACCAACCAAATCTTGTCCTTAGAACTTAATTCATTTACTACAAACTTAACAATTACAAGAAAAAACCCAAAGGTTATTAACCAAAACTTAGTCTTAAAGCATGTTTTCTTTAAATTAAAGCTAATGAACTTTTTTAAAATACATAACCATTTTTAGTACTAAAAAATAATCAAAATTTCCTTTAAATTTCATACACTTAACCCTTGTATGATTCCTTCTCTTACTAAATTTTAAAGGCTTAAATTTAAATGTACTTGAGGATCACGGTCACCCTACAACATTTTCACCTTTTTTTTTTTAAAAAAAAAAAAACAAGTTTTATTGATTTTTTTTTTTTGAAAAATTTTTAATATTTAAAAAAAATTTGTAAACAATCAAAAAAAAGTCAACAAAATCACTTTTTTAGTGATAAAAACTTGTGAATACTAAGTCAAAGTCACTCTCCATTTCAAAATAATAAATCGTTTTTTTAGAAAATGTTAGATTTTCTCTTGAAAGGAATTTTTTTTTTTAAATTTAAAACACTTTTTTTTATGTACAAAAAAAAATTTGGGGGAAAATATTTTTCGAAAAATAATTTTCCTATAACAAAGATGACCTAACTTTAGTTTTTTCTTGTTCCTTTCCTCCACTATAAATTTAATCTGTTTTCCTTTTTTTTCCCCCTTTTTGTTATCATTCTCTTTTTCCCCCCTTGGGTTAGCTTTTTGTTTTTCCAATATGTTTGCAATTAAAGAAAACACAAAAAATAATAATAATCATAATTAAAAATAACATAACACATAATTTTTGTTTTAAAATTTTGGGTTCACCAATTATCCGGAGTTTTTTTTTTTGTTTATTTTCTTATATATGCACAAAGCATACAAAAATAGCGGTTTTAATAGCTATCATCTATCTTATTGTTTTTTATTTTTAACTATATTTTCTTATTCCATCACTGTCTATCATTGCCAACATTGCTACCATTGTACTACCATATTGTAACTTTTCACCATGTGGATGTAGCTTCATAGTGATAAAAAGTGATTGATTTTTTGATAGTAGCAAAAGGGGGGATGTGGTGGGGGGGTAAGTTCGTGATATGTTATAATGTAGAGATTATAACAATTGCCACAATGAGGAGATAATTGCACTAACAGGGTAATGATAGTAATAATGTGGGTTTAGGTTTTTTGAATATAAAATGATGATGAAGATGCTGTATTTTAAAGAAGGTGCAATTTTATTATGGTTTCATGGGGGTAACAATATGGTAATGGTGATGATGAAATTTTTGGTGCTATGATGTATCAAGGTAGTTGCAACAATGGACATGGTGGTTGCAAAGATTGTGTTATAACAGTGGTAATAAAATCAAGGTGGGATGGTACTGGTAGTTATGCATTTGTGGTAAGGCAGTGATTTAAAAAAATTAGTTTAGATTTTATTTTATCTCGTGCCAAAGTTTTTTACCCCCAAAATGTAAGGGAATTTTTTTTTCACAATTTGTCTATATTATAAGGAGACTTTTACAAGTACGAACCAAATGTGGGATCATCAGTACCTCATTAATGACAAACCAAATGTTACCTACAAGTCCCATTTCAAGGCACAAAAAAATAACCAAATTTTTTTTAGGCTATTTTCTTATAAACTAACAAAAAGACAAGGAGATATGATGTTTGGAAATGTGTTGCAAATGACTTGAAAATTATTGCAAGCTACTCAAATTTATCCAATAGTTTTTTTACAATTTGTAGTGAATGACATGAAAGATGATTAAGATGAAGGCAAGTTGGAGGAGTAGGGATTTGAGGGGGCCCAAATATATTTGGACAAGTGGAGGAGTTAAAGAAATTAACCCTGCAACTCTTAAAGATAGGGAATGTATTTTCATTCTAAAAATTGTTTGATTTTTTTTTTTCGTAGCAATAGTTTAGCACATTTAAATTTTTCTCATTTTGAAACGAAAGGACTCTTAAATTTTATAGAATCTAGTCATCAATGATATCCCTTTGATTTCTTTTAAAGGCAAAAAACAAGGGAACCCTCTTCTTGATGATCCTTCCATGGGCTCCTTTTGAGTTCAAGCCCATTAAAAGGGGCTTTTTTAGATTATGAGCATTTTTTAGAAAGGAAAAAAGGATAGGTCAGCCCCCAATCTCTACTTTTAAATGTTCAATTTTAAATTTCCCTAAATCTTTTCCCCAAATTTAGGACTTAATTCCCAAAGTGTCACTTAACTAAAAAATTAACCTGAACCTTATTGGGCTTAAAACCAAAATTTATTTTTTTAAAACTAAACAATTCAACTTGATTATAGTTGGATAAAGCTTAAACTCTTGAATAAATTTAAGAAGAATCATTTCAAATACATTAGATTTAGTTTTATTTCATTTTCTTCAAATTTTATTTAAAAAAAAAAAGGGGGGAGAGAGAGTTTTATGAAAAAATAAAAAATTCAACAAAATTGCCCAAAAGCCCACTTATGGGGAAACGCCATCCAAGTTCTATCAAATTAAATTGATTTTTTTTTTAATTTAGCTTAAAAAAATTTCTATTCCAATCAAATTGTATCCTAACCCAATAAAAATATTTACTCATAACAAAAGAAATTTTTTTTGTTGTAACATAATACTTTAAAAAAATTGTTTACTTATATCTATTGAATGTATATGTATTTAAATTTTACAATCATATTTTAGCAAATAATTATGAGTTGATTAAAATTTAAATACATCTAGCAAAAGAATAAAATTAGCTATTGATACACAATTGAAAATTTTTAATTGTTTAAATATTAAATTTATCAATTTTTTCTATGATATCTTTACATGAAAATTTGTTGATAGATTTTTTTTCTTTTCATAAAGATTACATATTATAAAAGTAAAATTAAATTTTCTAGCTTTTGGGTGATCCCTTTATCATTCCAATTACTAATTCGGGGTTGGAATTGACCTCCATTATAATTTAATTTTTCCTGTGGTCAAAAATATTAGTTATTGTGCCCTTTGAAAGGGTTCATTCCTTAAAAAGATATAAAGGGGAATTAATTTGAATATAATATGAACAAATTTGAACGTTTTGATTTTTTTATAGGGCGATGTGAATAAAAATTGCCATTAATAATTCATTAAAAAGATTAATTAGTCATGAAAATCAATCATTATGAATGAAAAAAATTCATAGAATATTGATTAATAAAAAGTATGTATTAAACCCAACATAAAGGTAAGTTATTCGTGTGAAGGCATGGAATTGGTTTAAATTTTTAAATAAAAATTAAATTTAAATATCAAATTTAAACGAGGACCCTCCTTGAAATGGGGCAAAAAAAACCGATGGAGCAAAAAAAAGGGAAAAAAAAAAATAGAAAGAAAATCTTTGATGGATATAATTTTATGCTAAGGAAAAAGCAAAATTTGGAAAAAAAGGAAAAGAAGAAAAAAAAAAAAGAAAGAAAATTTTTCCTTTAACAATTCTTTAAACTTTACCCCATACCTATCTGCCCCAAAATTTTCAGATTGTACACATTCAGCTTGGATGATATAATAGTCAAAATTTTTCGGGATTGAAATTGGACTTTGAGAGATATGAAAAAAAAGGGGGAAATAAGTAGATTTGGCGTGGTCTAGTTTTTTGAAGGGTTTGCGGGGGAAGAATGCTCATGGGATATGTTTTTTGTTGTGTTATTGCACATTTAGTAGGTCCCCCTATCAATGAGAAAAACCCAGCATGCTACTCTTTGCTATTATTGTAGAGTTTTTGAATTAACTGGTGAACCATATCCGTAAGTGATTTTGTTTCCCTTTAATTGTTTTTCCAAAAGTTTACATAAAGGGTTTTTAATAGCGGTTTTTGCCATTAAAATCGACTTTGATTATTTTGCTTGTGTAAATTCTTGATTTAAATATGATAATGGGGTTTTTTTCTTGGGTTTATTTGCTGGGTAAACCATACTAGGTTAAATAATATATTCACCTAAACAAGTTTTCCCCAGGAACGGGAGTAAACTCTTGTCAACTTTAAATAACTCGAAGAAAGATTTATTACTTGGCCAAGCTTTCTGTACGAGTCCAAGTATCGCACTTTAAACTTTTTTTTTTTTTTTTCCTGATAATCTGGGTACCCAATCATATAAGCGCTACAAGTTAACTACATTTATCTATCATTTGATATTCTTGTGGGTATCTCTTTTTTTGGGGTTAATCTTTTAGTTTTGCCTATTAAAACATTTTTTATCAAAAGACTTTTTGAATATAAAAATTGGGGATTGGAAACCCAAGAAAATGCGAGCAATGTCTTTATTGCAGAGAAAAAAAAAATTTTGCTAGTAATGTTGGTGTTCTAAAATAAAGAAGTGGTTTCTACCCTGTTTTTAGAAAGTAGTTAATTAATGGGTTTGTATGGGAATTATTGATTAAACTCGTTTGAATGGTTTTTCCCAATAGAGCTTTAAGGGTGACCCTTTTACTTTAAAAATTTAAATATACATGAAAATTTTAAAAAAAAAAATTTTTTAAATAATTTGATTAATAATTAAATAAATGACATTTGAATATTTTTAAAAGAACTTTACAGATTTTTTTTCTTATGAATTACAATTTTTTTCATATGATATAAGGTCATTTTTAAAGAAAATTGATGGGCTAGATATTAATCAAGTTGGAGATACAGAAAATCTTTTAAAAAATAATAATCTCCTCAATCCAAGGCTATGGTTGATCGTAAAGTTTGGAGACCTCATCTATCATCAAAAAGCATAAAATAAAATAAGAAAGAAACTAACCAAATCAAAATAAGAATATATATATATATATATATACATTTTTTCCAATCCAGTTCCTCCATACTCTCTTTCGAATCCGAGAAAGATCTCTTAGAGTTTTTTTTATTATTTACTTTGGAAGATACAAAAGCAGAACAATCAACCTATTTGATAATGGAAAACCTAAAAAATTCTTCTAATATATTATTTTCTCGTCTAATGGAATTTATTGTGTAATAGGAAGAAGCTTGTCAAATAAGATTTTTTCTTGCATTGTGTAATCTTATCCAAGACTTATATCATTTAATGAAATCATGAGAATCATTAGAAACATGTGAAGTGTATGGCTAATCCAGTAATGAAAGTTTCATAAGGGGATTAAGTAAGCTACCATGAACAAAAGATCTTCTTGCTAAAGAGATTTGATACATAACTATTATATGTCAAGATCTAAAATCGAAATAATTTTAGAGTTTTATTAGATCCAGATGCATTTTAGTGTAACAGGAAAAAAGTGTAAATGAATTGACTTACTTTTTTTTTTCAAAGTAACTCTCATCAACCTAGCGCTATTCCATGTAACCCTTCGTGAGTAATATCTAACCTGGTTAGGTCCAAAATAGTTGAATCCCCCTTTAGGGTAATTTGGTCTTTTACAAATAGACATACAAACCTAAGTTGACCACTTGCTCCTCCCTTTTACCAATTGCATAGTGATTGATCAAGAAACACTCTCTAGAACAAAGAAACTCGTAAGGCAAACTTGACAGACAACCATAAGAATCAAACTCAATATTCATCAATAAGGGTTTTAAAATTGAATTGTGATTCCTGATTATAGAATTTAGGATTTAATCAATTCTTATTATTTGATTTTAGGAATACAAATCAAGAAAAGGTAAAACGAGCATGGAGATTAAATGATTAAAAGATCAAAATAGCTACAAGATCAAATACGTTTACTAATTCACCAAATACATTAGGAATTCATAAATTTAAGAATCAAATAAACTTAAGATCATAGAAATTAGCTTAGGAACGAATTGGAAAGAGGAAAAGTAATACATGAAGAATAGCCTGGTGCATGGTCAAGTACAGACCGTGTACTTTTCCTATGTAGAATTACCCATTGCATACAAAAAGTACACAAATGAAGGGCATGACAGTGTACATGGGCAAGCTAAATTACGGAAACACAAAAAGGAACACGACCATTTACATGACCATGTATCTGGGTATGCTAAAAATGCCAAAATCCATAGAAAGATACACAACCACTCTATATGATAGTGTATCTAAGCATATCAAAGTACATGGCCAAAACACAACTACATACTTAAAGACAATATTTGATTTTATTTTATTACACTTACCTGAATTTTTATGTTGCCTAGACTCTAGTTGATAAGGGTTGTAAAGTATTAATTATTTATATAAATTAAAATAATTTTTATTTAATTTTCTTACATTTTAAATGAATATTACACTTAATCATCTTAAATTAATTTTAAGTCTTAAATTATAAATTTATGAATTAATAGGAAAATTACCTGAAAGTTAAGAGAAAAATATAATTTTTAACAAGATGGAAATCCAACAAGTAAATAAACATCAACGTGTTTAAACAATGGAAAACAAATCTTGTCCAAATTGTGAGTTAAGTCAAGGAAAGGAAAGGAGGAAATTCAAGCCGCAACAATGACAACAAACACACTAGTGATATATATATATACAAATAATGGCGAGGATGACGAAAGATTGAATCAAAACTCCATACAAATCAAACATTCGAGTTTGGAAGATATGTTGGGAAAGCACAGGATACATCCATAATCATCCAAGATTCTAACCATATCAAAAAATATATATATATGTTATATATAGCCGAAGAAAAGACAATTAGAAGGCAGTAGACAGTAAGAGTAGATTACAATAAGAGTAGTCCCAATAAAGTAGAGATTTGGAGTAGAGATTACAAATTAGAATAGTTATAGTTATAGTTTTTATTAGAATAGATAAAATAGAAATTAAAAATTAAGATTAGATTAAATATTTTTATTTATGGTTTTTTTTTATTATTGTTTTTAATTTAATAGTTTATAGCTTAATTTTTTTTATATTCGAGTATAATGAATCTTAAAATGAACATGCAATTTTTCATGATTATTATTTAATAATTTATTTATCATTCATGTGATTTATTATATGTTCTTTATTGTTTTCAATTTAATATGCTAGCATATTAGTTGAAATTATGATTTCTTATATAAAAATCAAGAGATTTATATAAGAAGGATCTAGTATAATTGAAAAGAGTTGCATGCAATCCTAGAGATAGGACGACATATGTAGGACCTAAACTTAAGCAATAATGTTAAAATTAAAATAATATATATATATATATATATAAATATCAAACTTGTGTGTGTGTATAAGGTAAAATCAATATATATATAGATTTTAATACTAAAATAAAATAAAATAAATATAATAAAAAATTAAATAATAAAATAATATAATTATATGGGCATATATATATATATATGTAAAAAAAAAGTACATAATATATTATATTATATTAAATTATAGCTAAAACGAAAATAAATAAAAGAGGAAAGGAAAAAAAAATAAATACAGAACAACACCCTCAATGTCTGCAAAATTACGTAATATTAATATAATATATATACACATTAGAATAGAGGAAGATAAAATCAAATCATCAAAAATTAAAAAAAAAAAAGAAACCAAAACCCTCTCCATTTCATCCGAATTTTCTGGGCAAATTGAAATTGGAATTTCCAACATGCAATCATCAGGATAGGAAGAAGAACAAGATTAAAGTAGGATGCAACAAGAATTTGAAGAAATGAAGAACAAAAAATCAAATTAAGTAGGAGAATTTTGTCTGTTCGTTCGAAGGGGGTAGGGTAAATCTGCTGCTAGGCCAAGCTAGGGTTAAGGTTTGGGTGGGAGAGGATTCCGGCCGACATAGTGGTTGCCGGCGTTGGTGGCCGGAGGCCGGTGAACGGAGCAGACCCCAGTAACGCCCGAAACTTCCTATTTTTGTTAAAAATATCAAATGTTGATGCAAAATTTAAATTGTTGGTAATCAAGCATAATTTTGTATCAATATTATATGTGGTAATTTATTTTTCTGAAATTTGATTCAAAAATAGTGCTCCTTAAGAAATGCTCTATTTTGGTCGTAAATTAAATCGGAAACTAATTAGGTCAAATGATGTATTTTTGATGTAATTTTTAGTATATAAGATCCTTATATGATTTATTAGATCACCAAATCAATAATTGTTCATATTGGAGTCATTTTCTATTTTTAGTGAATTGTTCAAGCTATTTACCCTGTTCTAGCCGAATTAAATCCTTAGCAAAATTAGAGAATTTGATTTGATTAGTTGAATTTGATGTTCAGTTGAGGTTCATTGAAGCATAATATGATTTTGAGAAACTTGGGCTTGCTACGAAACAAAACGGGAGTGTTCGGTGCAAGATTATGATAATTTAGAACCATACAATTCAATATAGAATCATGTTGAAATTTAATTACATTAATATATAATAGAGCGTAGTATACCTATATGTATATGAATTAAGAAATTGTAGGAAAATGGTGAATTATATGAGGTTAGGATGGTATTTAAGGGTTTGAAATACTGAATTAGCAATTTAGGGTTCAATAGAGCGAATGAGGTAACATTGATTGGTATACTGATGATTCCCAGGTATTTCTGTTGAGTAAGGAGGACAAAGGAACTTGGCTGGTGCGACTGTTTGGATTGGCATATATTGTTTTAGGTGAGTACCCCCTTAACTTTTCTCTTAGGTACAAGTGGTTGATAATGTAAACTACTTGTTGTTGGTTGAAATTACCCTATACGATCACTTACTGTGATCAATACAGGAGGATTGTTGAATTACATTGGTTTGCTGATGGCTGGTTGTGTGTCATGATATGATTGGATTATGAGAAAAAAAGAAGGTAACATTCTAGAAAATCCTAGAATGAGAGTTGAGTTCGGGATTTGATTATATTATTCCTGATTGCATGTGATGTATTGACCTTAAATTATTGAATGCTTAATGATTGTGATGTAATGTTAGGTTATTTTTAGCTTATTAGATGGGGTTTATATGAGTAGTTGAGTTGATACTATTGTTTGTCTTGGTAACAATGAAATATCTAAATGGATAATAAAATGGGCTTTAGGCTATAAGTACCTACTAAATCCAAAACACTTAATGTAAGAAAAGTCCTGTTCCCACCTAGTAAGTTTGTGTGTACGACCTTTGAGTCGACCCGATGGGTTTTGAGGCACGGTCGACGGGCCGACCCGGTTCAGTGACCTATGGGGATCTGGGCACACCCTTTCGTTCGAAGCAGGTGAAAGGCGAGCTGAATGTTTCTAACTAAAAAGAGTAAATAAGGATGTCTTAATTAGTTGAGAAAACATTAATTTTAAAAAGTACATAAGGTAGTTTATCTACCAGTTGACAGGCTTTGCCTAGATTAACTGAAAAATATTTGTGACCTGAGTAAACATGAGTGATTGAAATGGTCTCCAATGAAAAGGTTATGAGTTTAGCAAAATGGAATTACAGGGAAAATATTACTAAGTACGATCATGGTGATGTTAAAATGTAATAAATTGAATTGGGTTTCTTGCGAGTATAACTTGAGTTGAAAACTTGCTTGCTTGAGTAATCACTTTAAGGTATTTGATAATATGTTGATTACTATATGTGATTTTGTTGTTTGTTTTTTGCTGGGTTGCTGATTTTATACTCACTTTGCTTCTTAAGAAGCTGAGGGGTAGTGTTTTTGTTAACCTCAGGTACAGGTACTGAAGAATAAGTTATTGGAGACTCGGGTTTTTGGAGAGCGTCAATAGAGGCAAAGAAGCCCTTAGTTTCATTTTGGAACCTCTGTTATTTGTAATAAGATCTATAGGTGTTAATCTTTAGATTGTAATGTAAATATTTGTGTGTATAAGGTTGGATTTGTAATCTTTTGGGCCATTTAAGGCTACAGGATTAATCATAGGCTATGCCTACTTACCGGGAATGCAGCTCCTGATGATATATATATATGATGTATGATGTGACAGGAGATTTTAAGTACTTGTGTTTAGATAATGATGTGGATATGAAATGATAGCGCTGTTAGCGCCATTTTACAGGACGTTTATAAAATTTTCATACAGGTTGGAGTTACAGGTTCAATATTAGCAGAATTTGCCTTATCTCTAATTCAGAGATGGCATAGCAAACCCACCTACAGGTACTAAGGATAGTTATAGGGAATTTTGGAATAGGTTCAAGAATCAGACCTAGCAGGTGGGTCGCTACAGGGTGGTATCGGAGCTTAGGTTAGGCATTATGATTAAACCCGTGTGAGCTTCGTGTGAGCTTGTGTAGGTATTAGGATGAATGAAGACTTTAAGTTGTGTTAATTGATTTAACTTACCAAATTGTGATGTATTTGTGTATTGTGGAATACATATGCTTGTTTAAGAAGTTTAAGTGTTTTATTTCTGATTCAAGTGTACTTATTTATGTAGATTTGATTGTAGTAAATGGAATGTGGAAGAGGTCGAGGTAGAGGTAAAGGAAGGAGGACTAGGAATATGGTCCCTCATGATCAGCAAGAGGATTTACCTCCACCACCTCCACCACCCCCACCACCTCCACCGCCAGCTCCACAGAATCCAATGGAGCAGATGGTTGCTGTAATGTAAGCTTGGGTTGAAGCTATGGTCACAGGATCAGGTAGGGATAAACTAGCCAGGGTACAGAGGATTGTAAAGCCCTTTGATGGTAAGAGTCTAGACCCCACTACAACTATGAATTGGATAAACTCCATAGAAAGAGCTTTCCAGGTACATGATGTTCCCGAGGATAAAAAGGTGGACTATGCTGCAGTACTATTAGAAGATACTGCACATGATTGGTGGGTATCACAGAAGGAGCTGATGGAAGCTCCAATTACTTGGCCAACATTTAAGGATGTTTTCCTGAGTCAACATTTTCCCTCATGTGTACAAGATAAAATGAGGGAAAGGTTTTATGAATTAAAGCTGAAGGGTAGAAGCATAATGGAGTATGAGTGAGAGTTTAGCAGATTGTTGAAATTTGCTCCATTGGCCTATCAAAATGATGAGGAGGTAAAAGCTGATAAATTTCGTCCAGGGCTGGATATCTATTTTCAAGCGGAGCTGAAAAGAAGTAAAGTTGCGACTTATGTGGAGATTGTGAATGAAGCCCGTATACTGGAACAGGTGAGGGATATGAAGGGTATGGAGGGTCCTTCACACAAAAGAAAGGATGAAGGTCTAAAGGAAAAGCAAAGAAGCAGTATCAGCCACCAGTCCGACCTTAGAGGAATTAGACTTATACTATAGTGTGCTGGAAGTGTAAAGGCAATCACAAGGCTAATGAATGTCCTTAGCTGAGAGGAAAATGTTATAGATGTGGGGTAGATAGACACATTGCTAGGCAATGTCAAAATCCTAAGGACCTCCAATGTTACACCTATGGACAGTTTGGTCATACTTCCCATAATTGCCGGGGTAGGAGTGAGGGAGGTCAGCAGACCCAAGCCCCAGCACCTAGGCATGATCTAAATCCTAAGAGGGGTATACCGCGACCTCAGACTCAAGCACGAGTCTTTGCTATACAACAGACAGAGCTAACTAATGTGGATGATGTAGTAGTAGGTAAGACTACTAAACTTATCTGATAGTTTGATGGCTAAATAGTTGTAATGTAAATGAACCTATATATCTCTATGAATATGTAAATGCATAAGTGTAAATATGTATATGTGTGTGAATTTTGACGTGAATGGGATTCTGATGCTTGATATGAATTGAGTAATTGAATTAATGAATGAATCTATATGTGTAAATATGCATGAATGTGTGTGTAGACATGAATTTACATGTGTACATATGTAAAATACTTGTATCTGCTTAGGGGTTAAACAAATTGTATTAGTGAATATATGCCTATAAGTATGTGTAAATGTGTATATGCAAATGTGAATATATAGATGTGTTTATGGGTGTAGACATGAAGTAATTAAGTTGTAGATGTGACTATGCTTAACTTGTCATTGAGTAGGATGTTAACAATAATTGCTGGAAGTGGAATGTGATGTATTTGATGATTTCAGGTGTGATTCGATTAGATGATAATCCCGGTTATGCCTTGTTTGACACTGGAGCAACCCATTCTTATGTCGCTAAAGACTGGGTGAGACGGAACATGGCTCCAGTGAAGAGTCTGAAATGTGAATATGTGGTAAGTACTCCTTCTGGAGGGGAGAGGATAGCAGGTTATCAATTGGAGAATGGAATTGTGGTGATTGAAGGGCGGCAATTGCCAGCTGATTTGGTTGTTCTTAATATGAAAGGGTATGATGTTATCCTTGGCATGGATTGGCTGACCAGGTATAATGTGCATCTAAATTGCCGGGATAAAGTGGCAGAGTTTTGTCTACCAGATGAGGAAGCATTCAGTTTCAGAGGGAGTATAAGGCGATCAATATCTAAGATCATAGCAGCTAACAAAGCCAAGAAATTATTGAAGAAAGGATGTATGGGATATTTGGCTTCAGTGGTAGATGCACAATTGAAAGAGAAGAGAGTGGAGGATATCCCAGTTGTATGTGAATTCCCAAAAGTATTTACTGAGGAATTACCAGGCTTACCCCAGATAGAGAAGTTGAATTCGGCATTGAGGTAATGCCAGGTATAAAACCTGTATCCAAAGCTCTTTATCATATGGCTCCTATAGAATTGATAGAGTTGAAAAAGCAGTTGCAGGAATTATTAGATAAGGGTTTCATAAGGCCCAGTATATCACCTTGGGGTGCACCGGTGTTATTTGTGAAAAGAAAGAATGGTAGTCTATATTTTTATATAGATTACCATGAGTTGAATAAGGTAACCATCAAGAATAAATATCCTTTACCCCGAATTGATGACTTATTTGATTAGTTGAAAGGAGCAGCTGTATTCTCGAAGATTGATCTGCAATCTAGATATCATCAATTGAAGGTGAAGGAGGTTGTCATACCAAAGACTGCATTTCGAACCAGGTATGGTCACTATAAATTTCTGGTGATGTCTTTTGGTTTAACTAACGCCCTAGCTACCTTTATGGATATGATGAATAGGGTATTTAAAGAATATTTGGATGACTTTGTGGTTATATTCATTGATGATATCTTGATCTATTCTAAAGATAACGAGGGCACGTTAAGCATTTAAGAAAGGTGTTGCAAACTCTACAGGAAAAACAGTTGTATGTTAAGTTAAAGAAATGTGATTTTTGGCTAGACCAGATTGCATTCTTAGGCCATATTGTGTCAGGTTCTGGAATATCTGTAGATCCTACAAAGATTCAAGCCATCACAGAGTGGAATCCTCCTACTATAGTCAGGGAGGTAAGAAGTTTTCTTGGTATGGCAGGATATTATAGGAAATTTGTGAAAGACTTTTCAAAGATAGTTGTACCCTTGACTCGATTGATGAGGAAAGGAGTCAAATTTGAATGGACAGACCAATGTGAGCAAAGCTTTCAGGAATTAAAGAGGAGATTAGTTTCAGCTCCTATTTTGGCCTTTCCTAGTGGAACAGGTGGGTATGTTATATATTGTGATGCCTCTCAGATTGGATTAGGGTGTGTATTGATGCAGGATGACAAAGTTATAGCATATGCTTCCCGTCAGTTGAAACCATATGAGCAGAATTATCCTACTCATGATTTGGAGTTGGCTGCTATAATATTTGCTTTAAAAATTTGGAGACATTATTTGTATGGTGATAAATGCAATGTATATACTGATCATAAGAGTTTGAAATACATCCTTACTCAAAAAGAGTTGAACATGCGACAAAGGCGATGGTTGGAATTGATGAAAGACTATGATCTAGCCATTCACTATCATCCTGGTAAAGCTAATGTAGTTGCTGATGCATTAAGTAGGAAACAGTGTAGCAATCTGGCAACTTTAATCATTGATAGAGTGGAAATGTGGAGGGATTTAGAGCAGTTGCAGTTAGAAATTATATGGCCAGGAGTGGAATCTAGATTAAATAGTTTGAGTATTCGGCCTACATTGAAAGATCAGATTCGGGAAGCACAGCTAACTGATGAGGAACTACAAAAAGTCAGGAATAGTATGATTAGATATCCCGACTTTATATGTGATGAGACAGGAGTATTAAGATTCAAAGGTAGATTATGCGTAGCAGGAATAGAGAAGATCAAAAAAGCAATTCTAGATGAGGCTCATCATACCATTTATATAAACCACCCAGGAAGCAATAAGATGTATAGGGAAGTGAAATCAATGTATTGGTAGCCAGGGATGAAGAAAGACATTGCAGAATATGTGGCAAAGTGTAGCACTTGCCAACAAGTTAAAGCAGAGCATCAAAAACCTGGAGGTTATTACAACCCCTCTCCATTCCTGAATGGAAGTGGGAGCAGATTTCCATGGATTTTGTTATAGGATTACCCAGGACCAGGAAACAACATAATGCTATTTGGGTCATCGTTGATAGGCTGACTAAATCAGCCCATTTCCTTCCAATTCAACAGAGCATGCCACTATCTCGCTTAGCAGCGTTATATATTAAGGAAATAGTGCAATTACATGGAGTACCCACTTCTATTATTTCTGACAGAGATCCCAAGTTTATTTCTAGATTTTGGCAAACCCCATAGGAAGCTATGGGCACTAAATTGAAGTTCAGTATAGCTTATCATCCTCAGACAGATAGTTAAACAGAGAGAACCATACAGATACTTGAGGATATGTTGAGAGCTTGTGTTTTGGAGTTTGGTGGTAATTGGGATGAACATTTGCCACTAATCGAGTTTGCATATAATAACAGCTATCATAGTACTATACAGATGGCCCCATATGAAGCCCTATATGGAAGAAAATGTAGATCCCCATTATATTGGGATGAGATTGGAGAGAAACAAGTAGTGGGACCAGAAATGCTCCAGCAACTAAAAGATAAAGTTCAGGTGATAAAGGCTAGAATGCAAACAGCACAAAGTAGACAGAAAAGTTATGCTGATAAACGTAGAAAACCATTAGAGTTTCAAGTTGGAGACTTTGTGTTCTTGAAAGTATCACCTATGAAGGGGGTCAGGAGATTTGGAGTAAAAGGGAAGTTGAGTCCTCGTTATATTGGTCCATACCAGATTCAGAGGAGGATTAGAGCTGTGGCTTATGAACTTGAGTTACCTACTGAGTTAGCCAATATCCATAATGTATTGCATGTGTCTTCATTGAAGAAATGTGTTAGCGATCCGACAGTTATCTTAGAACATCTACCAAAAAGACTCTAGGAGAACATGACATATGAGGAGTATCCTATTGCCATTTTGGACAGGTCCACTAGGCAACTCAGAAACCGGGATATTACATTTATAAAAGTCCTTTGGAATAGCCATACTAAGGTAGAGGCCACATGGGAGAGAGAATATCATATGAGGACTAAATATCCAGACTTGTTCTAAACAGGTAACTTCTGTTTCACCCTTAGGATATAAATATGTATGGCCTTACTTAAATTCTAAGTGTTTTGTAATTTAAGTGTAGGATATTAAAATACAATGAGTTGTACTCGCGTAGTAGTTTCGGGGACGAAACTATTTTAAAGGGGGGAAAATGTAAGGACCTAAACTTACGCAATAATGTTAAAATTAAAATAATATATATATATATGTGTGTGTGTGTGTAAGGTAAAATCAAATATATATATATGTTATATACTAAAAATAAAATAAAATAAATATATATAAAAATAAAAAGAAAATAATAATAATATGAATTATATGGGCATATATATATATATATATATGTAAAAAAAATGTACATAATATATTATATTATAGCTAAAAAGAAAATAAATAAAAGAGGAAGGAAAAAAAAATAAATACAAAACAGCACCCTTAATGTCAGCAAAATTAAGTAATATTATATATATATATATATATATATATATAGACATTAGAATAGGGAGAGAGAAAAATCAAATCATCAAAAATTAGAAAAAAAAGAAACCAAAACCCTCTCCATTTCATCCGAATTTTTTGGGCAAATTGAAATTGGAATTTCCAACATGCAATCATCAGGATAGGAAGAAGAACAAGATTGAAGTAGGATGCAACAAGAATTTGAAGAAATTGAAGAACAAAAAATCAAATTAAGTAGGGAGAATTTTGTCTGTTCGTTCGAAGGGGGTAGGGTAAATCTGCTGCTAGGCCAAGCTAGGGTTAAGGTTTTGGGTGGGAGAGGATTCCGGCCGACATAGTGGTTGCTGGCGTTGGTGGCCGGAGGCCGGTGAACTGAGCAGTCCCCGGTAACGCCCGAAACTTCCTATTTTTTAAAAAAATATCAAATGTTGATGAAAAATTATGATTGTTGGTATTCTAGAATAATTTTGTATCAATATTAATGTGGTAATTTTATTTTTCTGAAATTTGATTCAAAAATATGTGCTCCTTAAGAAATGCTCTGTTCTAGTCGTAAATCAAATTGGAATCTAAATAGGTCAAATGATGTATTTTTGATGTAATTTTTAGTATATAAGATCCTTATATGATTTATTAGATCACCAAATCAATAATTGTTCATATTGGAGTCGTTTTCTATTTTTAGTGAATTGTTCAATCTATTTACTCTATTCTGGCCGAATTAAATCCTTAGCAAAATTAGAGAATTTGATTTGATTAGTTGAATTTGATGTTCAATTGAGGTTCAATGAAGCATAATATGATTTTGAGAAGCTTGGGTTAGTTACGAAAGAAAAACGGGAGTGTTCGGTGCAAGATTATGATAATTTAGAACCATACTATTCAACATAGAATTATGTCGAAATTTAATTACATTAATATATAATAGAGCGTAGTATACCCGTATGTATATGAATTAGAAATTGTAGGAAAATGGTGAATTATACGAGGTTAGGATGGAATTTAAAGGTTTGAAATACTGAATTAGCAATTTAGGGTTCAATAGAGCGAATGAGGTAACATTGATTGGTATACTGATGATTCAGGTATTTCTGTTGAGTAAGGAGGACAAAGGAACTTGGCTGGTGCGACTGTTTGGATTGGCATATATTGTTTTAGGTGAGTACCCCCTTAACTTTTCTCTTGGGTACAAGTGGTTGATAATGTAGACTACTTGTTGTTGGCTGAAATTACCCTGTACGATCACTTACTGTGATCAATACAGGAGGATTGTTAAATTACATTGGTTTGCTGATGGCTAGTTGTGTGTCATGATATGATTGGATTATGAGAAAGAAAGAAGGGAACATTCTAGAAAATCCTAGAATGAGAGTTGGGTGCAGGATTTGATTATATTATTCCTGATTGTATGTGATGTATTGACCTTAAATTATTGAATGCTTAATGATTGTGATGTAATGCTAGTTTATTTTTAGCTTATTAGCTGGGGTTTATATGAGTAGTTGAGTTGATACTATTGTTGTCTTGGTAACGATGAAATATCTAAATGTATAAAATGGGGTTTAAGCTATAAGTATCTACTAACCCAAAACACTTAATGTAAGAAAAGTCCTGTTCCCTGCCTAGTAAGTTTGTCGTACGACCTTTGAGTCGACTCGGATGGGTTTGAGGCACGATCGATGGACTGGCCCGATTCAGTGACCTATGGGGATCTAGTCACCCCTTTTGTTCGAGGCAGGTGAAAGGCGAGCTGAATGTTTCTAACTAAAAAGAGTATATATGGATGTCTTAATTTGTTGAGAAAACATTAAGTTTTGAAAAGTACATGAGGGTAGTTTATCTACCAGTTGACAGGCTTTGGCTGGATTAACTGAAAAATATTTGTGACCTGTGAGTAAATAGGAGTGATTGAAATGGTCTCCAATGAAAAGGTTATGAGTTTAGCAAAATGGAATTACAGGGAAAATATTACTAAGTAAGATCATGGTGATGTTAAATGTAATAAATTGAATTGGGTTTCTTGTGAGTATAACTTGAGTTGAAAACTTGCTTGCTTGAGTAATCACTTTAACGTATTTGATAATATTGTTGATTACTATTATGTGATTTTGTTGTTTGTTTTTACTAGGTTGCTTGATTTTATACTCACTTTGCTTCTTAAGAAGCTGAGGGTTAGTGTTTTTGTTAACCTCAGGTACAGGTGCTGAAGAATAAGTTATTGGAGACTCGGGTTTTTAGAGAGCGTTAATAGAGGCAAAGAAGCCCTTAGTTTCATTTTGGAACCTCTGTTATTTGTAATAAGATCTATAGGTGTTAATCTTCTGATTGTAATGTAAATATTTGTGTGTATAAGGTTGGATTTGTAATCTTTTGGGCCACTTAAGGCTACAGGATTAATCATAGGCTATGCCTACTTACCGGGAATGCATATCCCGATGATATATATATATGATGTATGATGTGACAGGAGATTTTAAGTACATGTATTTAGATATGAAATGATAGTGTTGTTAGCGCCATTTTATAGGACGTTTATAAAATGTCATACAAGTTGGAGTTACAGGTTCAATATTAGCAGAATTTGCCTTATCTCTAATTCAGAGATGACATAGCAACCCACCAATAAGTACCAAGGATAGTTACTGGAATTTTGAAACAGGTTCAGGAGTCAGACCTAGCTGGTGGGTCGCTACAACATAAATCTTCTGGATTAGGGTTAAACCTAATAGTGGAATTCATAAATTGAATGTAATGCAATTTTAGGAGTTTTAATTAAGAAAGGATTCCAATTAATCAACATAAAATTAGGAATTAGTATGACTCGAGAGAACTATTAGTTTAATTTAGGAATTCCCACAATACAAGGATAAAATAAGAATTTGAATAATAATTAGTTAATTTTATTTGTAATTCTAGAGGGATTCAATACCTAAATATATTTGTTTTATTGATTATTCTTTCTTTAATTTATTCATTATTTATTTTATTTACTCGTTTATTTAATTCTTGTTTATTAGATAATTAGAAAAAAAGGTAATTACTAGTACTTGTAATCCCTGTAGGATCGGCACTCGATGTCTTTATCCACTATATTATAGAATCAATAGGTATACTTACCTATAAGTCTAAAGTTATATGGTAGGAAGATCAGTATCGCTAGTGTAACCCTAGAAATTTTAGTTAAGTAAAAGAAGGAATCATATAACGGTTAAGTCTATGGAATTAAGGAATTTAGATTATCCTTATATTTGTATTAAGAATGAATTACTAGTGTTTTAACAGATTTTATACTAATTTCAAGTTCAAGACCAAGTAGGCTTAAGACTAAGATTCCAAGTATGTGTAACCTTTGTTTTTGTTTGTGATTATTAGGATAGTCGTAAATTAGATTAAGTTCTAATGAATTGGATTAAGTTTGGTTTAAGTTGCTCATTGTATGTGCTTAACTCGACCTAGGGGCCTATAATAGCAGATCCTTAAAGAGTACCCCAATGATCCTTGTTTGACATTATCTCTAGTGGAGTCATACTTAGAAATGATTTGGGTTGGTTAAGGTTTAAGGTTTAAGGTTTAAGAACTCAAGGGTATAAGGGTCTGCAATAACAATTCCTAAGACCTTATTATGTCTAAAATATTTTTATATGTTTGGCGGGGTCATGAGTACCTCATTAGTGTTATGTGAACTTAAGTAAAATAAGAACCTATTGATGAGGTTTAGTGTTTGAACAAATGTATGTGATATAATTCATGTTTGGTCATGCATATGTGTTGGTCATGAGTACCTCATCCTTCGAGGATTTTTTTTTAGATATAGGCATAGAGAGAAACACTACTCATGAAGAGGACTTAGAGTTAAATGTATAGAGAGGGAGGATGAAGATTACTATTATTATTACGGTGATTAAGTGAGGATTTATTAGATGAATCCTTTGAACTATGACGAGATATATATTGAATTTGAGAATTTAAGTGTTAGAATAGTTAAACATTTTAAATGATTTGAATTGACGTATTAAGATTATTTTATTTTTCAAGAGTTTGAAAATTTTTATAGTCAATATGTTGAAAGTATGGAATTCATATGATTGTGGTTTATAGGAGTTATAAGATTAAATGGTATTAGAGCATGGTTTAAAGCCTTAACGTGTCCTTATGTAATAAGGACATGTAGTAGACCTTGACGTCTCGAGTTCCAAGGTGCTGCAGCTTACATGGTATCGGGGCTTAGGTTTGATGATCCATAAAAACTAAGTGATGATCAATAAGCATAAAATTCAAACAGTAGAAAGTAAGATATGATCTTTAGAGGAATTAAGCATTTGATTTGTAGGACGGTGAGATATGAAGAGAGTGGGTAAAGTTATGGAATGATTGTTTTATTTAGTAATTTATTTTGTCGAACTTATCATTTTTATTTACAATTCTTTAAATTGCTAAGTTATTTGTATATGAGTATACAATTATAAGTAGAGGTATATATGTATATATCGAGACATAATGACATTAACATTGAATTGATACTAACTCTTGAGCCTATCCTGTTGTCTCTTCTCAAACAAAATTCCTGCAAGATGAGTTACCAGATTAGGCTCAACAAGGGGTGTTGGATGTGGTAACTAAAATGAAGAGAATCCCCTAGGACAATAGCTATAAGGCGGATAAGGTCAGTTAGTAGAACAAACTAGCTAATTTTTGTAGACTGTAAACAACTTAGTGGGGTTATTAACATAGCAACATCAAGCCTACAATGTCTTATAGAACAGAAATCTAAATGAAGCAATTAGTTTGGATAGGTTCATTAGGGTGGTAAAGGAGTTCATCCTTAAGGTAAATGACTTGATTAAGGCAAAGGATTGGGTGTAGGGGATTGAGAAAACGTTTGTTGCCTTCTAGATACTTGAAGATAGGAAGGTGAACTATGTTGCATTTATGTTAAAGGGGATCGTAGCAAAATGGTGGGCATCATTTCCCAAACTAGCAAGAGAGTGTATGAACTAGATGGTGTTGAAAGAACTATTTTATTAGAGGTACTTCCCTAGTAGCTCTAAAGATAGAATGGAGAACAAACATTATAGTTATGAATAGGGGAGTAAGACAATGGAAGTGTATCAGGTGGAATTGAATCACTTAATTTAGTTTTACCCCAAGGCAGCCCGTGCTAATGATAGATCCAAGGCAAGGAGACTTCTAAAGGGACTAGAGCTTGACCTCTAACATGAGGTTTAGGCCATTCAGTTGACCATGTATGTTGAAGTGTTTGATAAGGCCAAGAGGAGAAGAAGGATAGAGGAGCAGAGGAATTGTAAAGTAAGGATAGCTTTGGGTAAAAGACCAACATTGAGTGTAATGGGGCAAGATAAGGGCAAGAGACCCCATATGTTCCAAGGTAGATCATAAAGTACTATAGCCTCTCCTTTACAAATTAAACCAATGCCTTTATCACTTCTTACAATAGCACTTACTATCAATTGCACCAGGTGCTGTGGGCTTCATGAATTAAAGGTGTGTGTTTCTCCTATAGAAAGATGGGACTCTTTAATAGGCACTATAATGAGAGGTTAGTTCCCTTGGTATTCTGCCATGTATGCAATAGAGGAGACACTTGGTAGTAAACTATCATTAGGGCCATATAGGAAATCAAACAACCCTAGCTTAATAGACAGTAAAACCTCTAGCAAGAGTATAGGCTAGTAGACCATAGGTAGGGGGGCTCCAAACAGCAGGTTCCCTCTAAAGTGTTTATTACTCAACAATAGTAGCACTAGGACATTCTAAACACAGACACTATAGAAAGTATGCTTCAAGAACACACCCATAATGCTTATGTGTTATTTGATACTGGTGCTTCTACTTTCTATGAGTCTAAAGCCTTTGTAAATGAATGTTCACTGGATGTTGAATATATAGATGATAGTTTGGTTATTTGTACTCCTTTAGGAGTTGGAGGGAAGATAGATAGAATTTGCAAGAGTAAAAATAGAGATTCAGGATAAGACAATGCTAGCAGATCTATTTATATTAGAAATGATAGAGTTTGATATTATTTTGAAAGTAGATTGGTTGTCGGAATATCACACCACCATTGATTGGCATAACATGGTGGTACATTTTAACATACCTAGGAAAGATTATTTTTAGTATAAGTTGGAAACTCAGAGACGAACATGATTATCCACTTATGAGTTGTAAGGAAAGAATATGTTGGTAGCTATGATAATTGAAGCTAGTAAAGAAATGGAACTAAAAATGGTGCCTGTAGTGAGAGAATTTCAAATGTATTTCCAAAAAACCTTCCTAGTTTACCCTTAGTTAGGGAGATTGATTTTAGCATTGATTTAGTATAATGTATTATACCAATATCAAAACTAGTATATAGGATGGCGCAAGTTGAATTACAAGAGCTGAGACAGCAGTTACAAAATCTACAAGATAAAGGTTTCATAAGACCTAGTGTATCTTCTTAGGTTGCATCTGTCCTTTTATAAAGAAAAAAGACAAAATTATGTGACTATACATCAATTATGGGGAGCTGAACTAAGTCACTATCAAGAACAAGTAACCTCTTCGCAAGATAGATGACCTATTTGACTAACTATAAGGAGCTCAAGTGTTTTCAAAGATTGATTTAAGATTAGGATATCATCAGTTAAAGATTAAAGATGGGGACATTTAAAAGACAACCTTCAGGACTCGTTATGGGCACTTTGAATTTATGGTGATGCCTTTTAGGTTGACTAATACACCTGCAGCATTTATGGATTTAATGAACTGAATATTTAAGGACTTCCTAAATAAATTCAGAATCCTCTTCACGGATAGCATCTTGATGTACTCCAGAAGCAATGAAGAACATGAAGAACACTTGAAACTCGTGTTAAATAGATTACAAGAAGAAAAATTATATGCTAAGTTCGATAAATATGAATTCTAGCTAAAGTAGGTAGTTTTCTTGGATTATGTAGTTAACAAGGGTGGAATATTTATAAATCTAGAAAAGGTGAGAGTTGTAGTAGATTGGCTCAAACTAAAGATAGTAATAGATAGAAGAAACTTACTATAGACGGTTTGTTGAGAGTTTCTACAAAATAGTGGCTCCTCTCATTAAGTTGACATAAAAGAGTGTAAATTTTGAGTGTGATGATAGATGTGAAGCTAGTTTCTAAATACTTAAGGAAAGGCTTGTGTTAGCACTAGTATTAGCACTGCTTAAGAGTGGGGAAGAATTCCCTATCTATAGTGATGCTTTAGCCTAAGGGTTAGGATGTGTTTTGATGCAAGGTAAGCAAGTTATAGTACATGCATCCTACCAACTGAAGCCATATGAAAAGAATTACTTGACTCATGGCTTATAGTATGCGGCAGTGGTATTAGCATTAAAGCTATGGAGACACTACTTATATGTAGAGACATGAAAATTTTTTACTAATCACAAGAGCCTGAAGTACATATTCACATAAAAGGAGTTAACTATGAGATATAGGAGATGGTTGGAATTTATTAAGGATTACAACCTAAAAATCCAATATCATCCAAGAAAAACCAATATGGTGGTAGATGCCCCTAGTGTAAATAAATGGGTTATTGTAACTACTCTCATTACTTTACAATGAGTTGTTAGATGACATATGTAAGTTAGAATTGGATATTTTGACCTAAGAGGTGGTAATAAAGATAGCTACTTTATGTATACAACCAACCTTAGTGGACAAAATCAAGATTGTTTAAGTAGAGGATAGGGACATTCAAGAAATTAAGAGTAAGTCAGATCATTTCAAGGCTTTTGAATTTAATGTTGACTTACATAGGATATTAAGGTATGGAAAGTGATTGTGTTTGCTAGGGAATGTAGAATTGAAAAAGGAAATAATGAAAGAGGCATATTGCTTAGTGTATGCAATCCATCTCGAGAGCACTAAAATGTATAAGGACTTGAAGAGTCACTACTGGTGGAAGAATATGGAAAGAGAGATGGCTAAGTATGTAGCAAGATGCCTTACTTGCCAATAGATAATAATTGAACATCAAAGGTCAGTTAAGAAGACCATTCAAATTTTAGATGTATATACAAGAGATAGTGAGATTACATAGACTGCTAGTAACCATAACCTTTGATGGATATATATGATTTGTAAGCAAATTTTGTAATAGCTTATATAAAACTTTAGCCATAAAACTGTAATTCAATGTTGCATTCTACCCTTAGACAAATGGATAATTTAAGAGGACCATTCAAATTTTAGAAGATTTTCTTAAAGCCTGTGTGCTGAATTTTTAAGGTAACTAAAATAAGCACCTACCTTTGGTTAAGTTTGCTTATAACAATAGCTATTAGGTAACCATCCAAATGGCTCCTTATGATGCTTTATATGGAAGAAAATGTAGGTCCCCATTACACTAGGATGAAGTGAGAGAGAGGCAAGTATTGGGACTGGAATTGGTTTGGGAGGTTATAAATAATGTAAAATTGATAAGGCAAGGAATACATATAGCTTAGTCCCAACAAAAGAGTTATGCAAATAAGGGATAACGCCCCTTAGAATTCTAAGTATGAAACAAAATACTATTAGGAGTTTCTCTAACAAAATGGGTGATTAAGTTTGGTTTAAGAGCAAAGTTAAACCTAAAATATGTAAGCCCATTGGAAATTTTAGAAAGAGTGGGTACTATGGCTTATAGATTGGATTTTCCACCAAGTTTAGCTAAGGTACATAATGTATTCCATATACCCATGTTGAGGAAGTTTGTACAAAACTCGGATTAGATAGTAGCTTTAAAGCTTTTTATTATACAACCAAACTTGTCCCTTATTGAATGACTAGTCAAAATCATGCATAGCCAAACAAGTGCTAAGATGAAGAGTGATTCCCTATGTCAAGGTATAATGGACTAATCGGACTAAACGAGAGGCAGCATAGGAATTAGAAGATGAGATGAGGAAGAAGTATCCTTGACTCTATTGAAAGACCAATCAAATCGTGAAGAACAACATGGTGCATGGTCAAGTACACACTCGTATACTTGCTAGTGTAAAATTCCACACTGTGTACAGAAAGGTACATAGACAAAGAACACAATGATGTACTTGGGCATGCTAAATTATGGAAACACATAAAAAGGTATATGACTATCTACACAATTGTGTATCAAAGCATGCCAAAATGCTAAAATCCATAGAAACATATATGGCCACTTTACACGATTGTGTATCTAGCCATGTCAAAGTACATAGCCTAAAGCATGACTGTGTACTTAAAGACATTGTTTTATTTGATTTAATTTACACTTACTCGGATTTCTATCCAATTTAGACATCTAGTGCTACCTTAGAAAGTTTAGAGAAGGAATTGTATAATGTTTAAGTGTATAGAATTAAGGAATTTAGATTATTCTTAGATTAGTACTAAGAATGAATTATTGGTGTTTTAATAGATTTTAGACTAGCTTTAAGTTCAAGAACAGATGTGCTTAAGATTAAAATTTTAAGTACATGTAACCTTTGTTTTTGCTTGTGATTGTTAGGATAGTTGCAAATTGGATTAAGTTCCTTGTTATCCTTAGTGAAGTCATGCTTAGAAATGATTTAGGTTAGTTAAGGTTTAAGGACTCATGGGTGTTAGGGCCCACAATGGTAGTTGTCAACACCTATTATATATTAAGTATTTTTATATGTTTAACGGGGTCATGACTACTCCATTGGTTTTACGTGAACTTAAGTAAAACAAGAACCTATTGTATGATGTTTATTGTTGGCATAAATGTTTGTGATTTAATTCATGTTTGATCATGTGTATGTGTTTGCTAGTTATACGTATTGAGTATTAGCTCACAATTTGGGGATTATTTATTTTAGATGTAGGCATAGAGAGAAATGTTACTCATGAAGAGGCCTTAAGGTTAAATGTATAGGAGAAGAAGGACAAAGATTGATATTATTATTATGGTGATTAAGTGAAGATTTATTAGCTGGAGCCTTTGAACTATGACAAGATTTATATTGAATCTAAGAATTTGAGAGCTAGAATAGTTGAACATTTTAAATGATTTGAGTTGATGTATTAAGATTGTTTTTTTTACAAGAGTTTGGAAACTTATATAGGATGTATGTTGAAAGCATAAAATTCATATGATTATGGATTATAGGAATTACTTGATTAAATGGTATCAAAATATAGTTTAGAGTCTTAACATGTCCTTGCCTGGTAAGGACATGTGGCAGACCATGACATCCTAAGTTCCGAGGTGATTCAGTTGGTTTTAGTGAGAACATGATTGCACCCTTGCATTTTCCTTTGCACTTACATAGTAGTATAATATGCATTGGTGGTATTTGAATTGTTTTGGTTATGTTAGTGTGACATTTCATTCTTCTTATCTTGTTATATTCTTTTAAACTCACTTAGCTTGAATATGAGTTAAGGGCCTAATTTTTGCTAACCTTTGGTGCAAGTGTAGATGGCTAAACCAACAACTAGGGCTTTTAATGGGCTTTGAAGAATGCTAGAATAGCTTGAAAAAAGCTTAGGCTTTTGCTATTTATTTTACTAGGAAATCTTTGAGTTTTATTATATAAAGATTGTAATCAAGTGTAATTAAGTTTGACATTTACATGTAAATATGAAGGTTCATAGTAATTATGGTTTTGGAATTTCTAATAGAGGTAAACCTAGGTTAATGTGGTAAATGGCAATAAGGTTAGCCATATGAATAGTTCTTCTGAATCAAAATAGGAGCTATACCTAAAGCTTGAATATAATAAGTAATGACTTGCCAAATGGGATAGTATACTTGGAGTTAACAAATTGATTTAATGCTTAGAGTGCTCAATTATATAGGTGCATTTGAATAGGATGCTATATTACCAATTGGGATAAATAAGTGCAAGTTTGTAAATGGTTTTTACTTTATGTTCTTGATACAGGTAATATTGGTTGAGGTGAGATGTGATTGTGGATTGCTTATGACAAGTTGTACTGACTGATATAATATTCTGTGGAGTTTTGTATAGGCTAAGTGATATAAAAGTTATTGATACGTATATGGTGGAAGAAATGTTTACAATGTAGTTTCAAAACCTATAACCAGGTTGAAGTATTGGTGGTTAAGCTTTTGAGGTTAATTCGTTTATCCTAAGTGAAATAACAATAGATTGAAGTTTAAGTAAGACTTATCCTTACTTTAGGGATGGCATAATGACTTGTCTTATAGGGACCAAAATTGGGATAATGTAGGTTGATAAGCATGTTTAGCATACACCTACAAGGTGAGGTGTTATAGATAAGCTACCCTACTTGGATGAGAAGAGTTTAAGTAAAACATTTAGTAGTAAAGATTTCGCATGACTTTCTAATCATGCTATGTTTTCCCCCTAGTTTCTTTGTCTTCAAAGTGCTTTTATATTATTGAGTTATAGTATTTATGTTTATTAGTTATTGGGAGTAATTTTCTTTATAGAGAATGCAATAAGTAGGTAATACACACCTATCTTTGCCCAACAACTTGAAGGGATGGCATTATGCTGATTTTTGGTAAAAATATACTTAGATAGAGACTATGATCTTCAACTACTTAATGTAAAAATTTATCTCCATGAGGCACCATAAGATTTCAAATCATTTTGCTTTGGAGTTTTGAATTTTTTATAGTTTTAAGACCTCTAAAATTTTAGGTTGATTGGCAAAAAGCCAAATTTATGAATTCCGCCCATGTGGTGGGATAACGGGTGATCATCTTAATCAATTACATAGAGTTTTGACTAAGGCATTGCCTACTATTTATATCGGATGTTGGTAAGAAGGCTTAGGTAGCAATTAATAATAAAGAACACTAGGTCATTATCAAAAAGATTATGGTAAGGGTTGTTTACTTAAGTATGCCTCTTTATTTTGCTTATCAATATGTTGTAGGAAATATTTAGAGTTAAGTGGGTCATGATATTGTTTTTCTAGATTTGATGCATATTCCTTTTGGTGAACTATGCTATTATGGTTTTCTTAAGGTAGTGAAGCCATGCTTAGTAGTTTTTTGTGATAATGGAATTTTGTTTTATAGTCAATCTTAAGGACTTAATGGGCGAAATCATAATCAAAGGTGATAAGATTAGTCATAAGGTCATGTTCATGAGGCAACATAGTCATTTTCTTAAATTGTGTTTTTTTTTTTTTACTTACTTCTAGTGGTGATGTCATTGGTGTAGTGATTCCAATGTTCCCTTAATGAAAGTTCTTACTTTTTTTGTGAAAAGTGCTTAGCCTATAACTAAGTGTTAAAAAGATATTTAAATCAAATCATCGAAATGGTAAATTGACAATACACCAAGGAACTTTTATAGGATTTTGAATTATCCACTATGTACGAACGGTTTCAATAGCTAATGATGATTTTTTTTTAAATTATCTTTGCCAGTCTATGATATCAATTGTAAATATAAATGGTTGTTTGTACCCCCCAAAATTATAAGCCAATTAC
>JBBMOL010000199.1:1240790-1253681 GCA_037954665.1 Laguncularia racemosa | reverse complement strand
TAAAAATTAAAAAATACTCTGGGAAAATTTTAAATTTAATCATTTTGTATATTAATAGGTTCTAGTAGGAAACTAATTGTAACCAAGTTGATTGAGATCGTCCTTTTGGGTATATGTAATTCTTATGTGTTGCTTTGTACTTATTAAGTTAGTGAAAATAATGAATTTAATGGTATATTAGATAGATAACTTATTTAATGCTTGTGCTTGGCTTGGTTTAAGGATATATAGTGGTAGAACCTTAGAGACACTCATTAATAGGTATTTGGAGGTGTATATGTGAAGTTGTATATTGAAATGATTTGATAAATTAAAGACTCATGAGAACTGGGGTCCAAGTTGTCAAACTCATAATTCTACCTAAAATCACTAAGGGATCTGTAGAATTAGAACGAGAATCGAAACATAAAAATGTAAGTTTTTACAACTTATATAAAATAAACTCAAAAAAACTATCGATATGTTTTACTATAATAATAAAAAAATAAAATAAAAGATAGAAATAAATAAATTCAACATAAATTTTAATCACAACTCACAATAGAAATTATATATTTATAGTATAAATAAATTAGCATAATTTATTATGCTAATGCATAAAACTACAATATGAATAATAGTATCAATATGAAATACATTACAATATAAATTAAAATAATAAAATAAAAAGATAAAAAAACTTAACTCTTTTTTCATCATTAAAAGTAAAAACTATTGTCAGCTCCCTTTTCACCATAACCATTATCATTACCATCTTCATTATACAAAGCCAACATTGTTATCGGTACTATTATCAATTAATTCTTATATTCTAATTCCAAGTCTTCAAATAATCATAATATTCATATCTTATGAAAGTGAAGTTGTATTTTTCGATCTTTAGTCCAACTAAATTTAATAAATAGAATCGGTATAGTCAGTTAAAAACATAAGATTCTACTGATTTTATATGCAAACTCGTGATTCTATTACGGATTTTATATGAAAAAATTCTATACTGAGTTAACTTGGAAAGGTATCATAACTTGTAGAATCGTATAAGTAAACTTGCAATTTTGACAACTATGGTAGAGATGGATCAAATAAATGAGAAGAACGTAGAATATATCCACTATGATGATTAGTAGTCAAATAAGGAAAAGACATGTATTAGATGACTTGTTAATTTGATTTGAGATTTTTGTTTGTATTTAAGTATAAACACTTCCACTATAATAATTGGAGGAGACTATTATGATGTATTTTTGAAGATAGATATTTTTTCTAATCTCTTATATGTAGAGGATGATTTCATTTATCAGTATAAATAATTAAATATAAAAATCAAAGATTGGTAGTGACGAGCCTTCGCATGTCTTTACCTAAATTGGGACATGTGGGCAGGCTATACTCGTCTCGGGTTCTAGGGCGTTACAACTTAAGTGGTATTAATAGATTACTTAGGAATGAGATCCTTAAGACAATGATACATGGTGAGAGTGGATAGTGAATGGGACTAACATTTGTGAATAGAATTCATTATAACTGTACTTACTATATTACTAATATAGTATGATATCTTGAGACAACTCATGTTCATTTTATAGAATGCCTAAGAGAATCTCAAAACCAGGATCAACCTTAGGAGCTGGAGGCGATGCTCTTGACAACTTGATGCCACCTAAAATACCTCAACATGGACAAGGAGGAAATGAAGTCAATGCTGCATAGATGCTAGAGGCCATTAACGCTTTAGTGGGACTAGTGGCACAACAATAGCAACAA
Organism: Laguncularia racemosa; assembly: GCA_037954665.1. Lineage (NCBI taxonomy): Eukaryota > Viridiplantae > Streptophyta > Magnoliopsida > Myrtales > Combretaceae > Laguncularia > Laguncularia racemosa. Next base: position 1,251,917 of record JBBMOL010000199.1, on the reverse strand, counting down.
ATACAAGAGCTAATAGTTTACCGAATGTGAGACATGTGCAAATGATGGGCAAAATTAAGAGAGGTCTGTTAGGCAAGTGAGTCTAGACCATTTTGTTAAAATGGTCAAAGAGTTCAGGCCTAAGTAGATGATCCACTAGATGCTAAGTAGTAGGTTAATGAGTTAGAAAAGATTTTTGAGACTAGGGATTTTTATTATAAGGAGGTAAAATATGTTGTTTATCTATTGAGAAGCTCGACTTTTGAATGGTGGTTAAGTGTTTCCAGACTTAACCCAAGATTAATCACATGGGAAAGGTTTAAGGAAGTGTTGTAAGAGCAATATTTCCCATGTACCATAAGGGACAGGATGCATGCAATGTACTATAATTACTATCAAGGGAAGAGGTAGATAGATGAGTATGAGGCGGAACTTAATCGCCTAATAAAATTATGTGACCTGCTTTCAAAACTAACGAAAAGTCTAGGGCTCATGGTTTGCATTAGGGTTAGAACTCACCTTATAGCATGAAGAGGTTACATTTCTACTAAACACCTACTCTGAAGTAGTAAATAAAGCCAAGCTCCTGGAACAGAGTTGCAAGGGGATTGAAGAGATGAGGACACTAGGCACCAAGGTGTCAAAATCGCGTTTCAACTCGTACGATTCTATGTTTTTACGGATTTATATATACAATCCCAGTTAACTCGCATACAAAATCGGAAAGGATCAAAATCGGAGTAAAATCGCGATTTTTGAACAGTAAAATCGTTCAAAATCGCGATTCTGCACGTTTTTAACCGATTCCACACAATTATCCCAATCGCAAACCCAACCCAACCCAATCGCAACCCAGCACATCCTTTGCAATTTCCGGCTTGCTCTGCTGCTGCTGTTCCTGTATGTTGAAGAGAGACAGTGAGAGAGAGACAGTGAAAAGCGATGAGAGAGGAGAAGCGAGCAGGAACCGTGTGTACTTCTGTTCTGTGTATTTTTCAAGCTCAACACACGGCCGTGCCTTCAACCGTGTGCTCAACCGTGTTGTTCAACCGTGTGTACTGAGTATTTTCCAAGCTTAACACACGGTTGTGCCTTCAACCGTGTGTTAAACTGTGTGTGCTTCCGTGGGCGTGTTCCTTGATACACGGCCGTGCTCTTCCCTTATTCCTTCCAAAAACATTTTTCTTCTTGTTTTCTTATCCAAGCCTAAACTTTTAATAAACAACCGTGAGCTTAATTGTTAAAAGTCCTTTGGCGTCCAGGGGCGCTGCCCCTTGAGCGGGACCCACGTGCTTTCCTGTCGTAGCGAAAATATAAGTCATACCCCAACATGTTTGTTGGTCATCACTCATCTCTTGTCAGTGTGTTACGTTACATTAAGTCTTTGTGTTTGTGTTCGTCGATTATTAGTCTTCTTATTCCTATTTGTGATCATGTTCGTATTAAAGCACTTGTGTTTGATTGCTGCAACTTTCCTTATTTTAACTAATATTTTTATAATAGTAAATAAAAAAAATGGTAGATAACTTTACCTAGTAATATATAATTTGAAGGTTTTCTTGTTATAGTATCTTCTTTATTATGTACTTTTAGTCATTTTTTAATATTACTCCTTTTTAATGGTATATCTTCATTATCAATTTTTTATTTATTAGTAATTTCTTAAAGTCACAATTGATTTTTAAATTTTATCTATTATTTTTTAGTTTTTGTATATAGAACTAGGTGAAACTAGTTTTATACATGATTTATCATTTTAGAAATAAAATATCTATATTATACAACTTATGCTCGATTATCTATATTATGACTTTTATTGCAAATTTGTAATTATGGCTAAATAAATACTTAATTTCCTATTTCTATTATTAATTATATTTTTAATGACTATTGTAAGTAAATTTATAATATTTGAAAGTATTTTACATAGGTTGTAGAAACTTACGTTCTACGTTCCGATTCTATGGACCCTTCGCGATTCTACATAAAATCGCGATTTTGACAACCTTGCTAGGCACTATAATGGTATTGGGAAAGAGACCTACCTAGGATGTTGTGATTCAAGAGAAAGGTAAGAGACTCAATATTATGTAGACTAGACTGTGGTCATCGCAACACCCTCCTTTCAAGCTACGACCTCATAAATAGGTTAAAGTAATGGTGTGTAAAGATGTTATGGGCCACGTGAATTGAATAAATGCAAATGGCTAGAGGGTGCCTATTTTTCATGTGGAAAGATAGGGCACATCGGCAAAAACTTGTCTAGAGAAATGAATACCTCTTACATTCTATTTCTTCTACAAACAACGGGGTCATAGAATGGTTTGATTGTCCAAACATTAGAGGGCAAAATGTGTAGCTAGCACGGGTAGAAGAAATTAGCTGGGAATAATAGTGGTAGACCTTAGCATGTAGGGCCAAGATAAAGGGCACTAGCATGAGTGTTTGTGCTTCAGTGATAAGACACTCTAAATATAGTGACATTTGCAAGTATGCTATTGGTACATTTTGCTAAAGCATATGTTTCTATTTGATACTGGTGCATCACATTCATGTGTGTCTAATGCATTTAGAAGTATGCATAATATATGTACTAAGGCATTGAAGTTGTATTGAGTTTGAGTACATCGGTGGGTCTAGGTAAAGGATTGCATAAAATATGCAGAAGGGTTAGTGTAGAAGTACAGGGTAGAATATTGGTTGTAAATCTCCCGGTGTTAGAAATGAAAAACTTGATGTAATATTAGGGATGGATTGGTTGATTAGACATCATGTAACTATTCATTGTCATGATATGACCATCCATTTCAATACACTAGAAGGGGAACGTTTAAATTTTCAATTAAAAGCACATAGACTAACAGGGCTGCTAGCATATGAACTATGGGTAAGAGCATGATGGCTTCAGTAATAGTTAAAGTTGAAGATTTGATGAAGACTGATTGAGTAAGGGTAGTGAGGGAGTTACTAAAGTATTTCTAGATGTCCTATCAGGTTTACCCTCAACAATAAAGACTGAATTTTGCATAGATTAATGTTTAGTATGGCTCCCATATCCAAAGCCCCATACCGTATGGAACCTACATAACTAAAAGAATTGAAGAACTGGTTTTCAAGAACTATTAGACAAGAAGTTCATTAGATTGATTGTCTCGCCTTAAGGTGCACCTATATTGTTTGTGAAGAAGAAAGACACTAGTATGTGATTATACATAGATTACCAGGAGTTAAATAAGATCACCATGAAAAATGGATAGCCTCTTCCAAAGATTTAAAAACTTATTGATAAGTTGCAAGGGGCTCAAGTTTTCTCAAAAATTAGACTTGAGACCCGAAAATTATCAACTAAGAACCCAAGGAGGAATACATTCAAATGACCGTGTTTAAAACTAGATACGAGCATTATGAGTTTCAAGTAATCCCATTTGGATTCACAATTGCGCTAGCAAGTTTCATGGACCTAATAAACTAAGTAATTTAAAGAGTATTTAGACAAGTTTGTCATCAATTTATAGATGACATTTTGAATACTCTAAGATTGAAGAAGACCATGAATAGCATTTAAGGATGGTTTAAGTGAATAACAGATAGAGAAGTTGTATGCCAAATTTAAGAAGTGTGAATTCTAGCTAAAACAAGTAACACTTTTCGACATGGACCGGTTTGGGTTGGGTTAGTTTTTAGATCCTAAGAAGATAAGGGTTGTGAATGAATAGTCTAGACCAAAGATGGTAATAGAAATCAGAAAATTTCTTAGGTTAGCTAAATATTATAGAAGATTCGTAAAAAGATTCTCTAAGCTAGCAACCTCTTTAACCAGATTAACCCAAAAAGGGGGAAATTTATATGGATGACAGATGTAAAGCAAGCTTCACAACCCCTAAAGGAGAGACTGATTTCTACACCAGTGCTAGCCTTACTTGTTAGTAGTTTAAGAATTCGTATTGTACATAGTGATGCATCCATATAAGGGCTTAAATGTGTATTGATGCAAAATGAGAGAAGTGAAGCATATTCATTTTGGCAATTGAAGCTTTATGAGAAGAACTTTCGGCACATGATTTAGAGTTAGCAATTGTAATTTTTGCTCTCATATTATGGAGGCATTATCTATATGGGGAGAATGCAAGATATTCACAGATCATAAGAGCCTCACATACTTCTTTACCTAGAAGGAGTTAAGCATGAAGTAGAGACGTTGATTAGAGCTAATAAAGATTATAACATAGAGATTTTGTATCATCTGGGGAAGGCAAATGTGGTTGCCGATGCAATAAGTAGAAAGAGACATGGAAATTTGCCAACTATGATTACAACTTAGAGGAAAATGTTGAAATATATGCAGAAATTAGATATGGAGATTGTGACTCAAGAGATTTGAGTTAGACTCGCCAACTTACGTATATAGCCTACGCTAATAAACAGAATAAAAGCTGCACAAGCTAATGATTAGGGGTATCGAGATTAAGAAAACAATAGAAAATGGAAAGGTATAGAATTTAATGAAGATGAAGAGGCACTATTGAGGTATGGTCATAAGTTATGTGTGTCGAGTATAGATGAAATAAAGAATAAGATACTCAAGGAGGTACATTATTTTAGGTACTACATTTACCTTAGGAGTAATAAAATTTATAAAGATTTGAAGTGTCATTACCAATGGAGGAACATGAAGAGAGAAATTGCAAATTATGTATTGAAGATGCCTGACATGCTAACAGATAAAGATAGAACATTAGAGACCCACTAGCATGTTACAACCTCTACCAATACCAAAGCGGAAATGAAAGCATGTGGCTATGGACTTCGTCACAGCATTACCTAAATCTATGACTAAGCTAGACATAGATGGGTGATTGTTGATTGACTTACAAAATCTACTCATTTTATAGCTATAGGCATTGGGTATAAGCTTGAAAAACTAGCATAAATTTATATCAAAGAGATTGTGAGATTACATGAAGTACAGGTTTCAATAGTATCTGATAGGGATACTAGATTTGTGGGGAGAATCTGGATTAGTTTGCACAGGGCTCTGGGAACAAAGTTACAATTCAATACGGCTTTTATCCATAGATAGATGGCCAGTCAAAGTAAACCATTCAAATACTAGAAGATATGTTGAGAGCATGTGCATTGGATCTTGGTGGAAATTGGGATAAACACCTACCCTTAGTAGAGTTCGCCTATAATAGCAACTATTAAGCTACCATCCAAATGGCACCATATGAAGCATTATATGAGAGAAAATTCGGGCCGCCTTTGCATTGGGATGAGGTGGGTGAGAAATAAGTTTTGGGACTTGATCTAGTACAAGATGCAGTGGACAAAGTCAAATTGATTAGGTAGAGGATACAGTCAGCTCAAAGTTGCCAAAAGGCCTATGTATATAGAGAAGATGCCCATTAGAGTTCTAAGTGGGAGACATGTTTTGCCGAAGGTCTCACTTACAAACAAAAGTGGTATGATCTAGACTAAGAGGGAAATTAAACCCAAGATATATATCACCCTTTGAAGTCTTGGAAAGAAATGGACCAGTGGCATAGAAATTAAACGTTACCACCTAATTTGGCTATGGTACATAATGTATTCCATATCTCTATGTTAAGGAAGTATGTACCCAACCCAAATTAGATCACTGCACTAGAACCTCTACAAGTGCAGCCAAACCTCTTGACAGTGGACAGACCTGTTAGGATCATGGACACTAAGGAGTAGATTATGAGAAGATGGGTTATCAAGTATGTTAAGATATAATGAAGCAACCAAATAAAGAGAGAGGCAACTTGGGAGTTTGAAGAAAAGATGAAAAGGAGATATCCAAAACTCTTTCACAATCTAAGTAATTTTTTAGAACGAAACTTTTGTAAAGGGGGAGAATGTAATTAGTCGAGTAATTATATATACCAATATATGTGTAATTACATTTTATATATATATAAAAAAAAAACTCAGCCAATGTTAATATAGTAAATAACCTAAAGAAAACAAGAAAAATTTAGTAAATTAACCATGAGGTATAAATAATCCAATATACCACATTTTAACCTCTTCCCTCATTTGCATCATCCAAAACATTACACGTCCGCAATTCACCTATTAGATCAAGGTGAGTAAATCAATTAATACCAATTGATCATCACTCGCATATGAATAACATGAATTAGTAATTAACCCTTTAGAATTCCTTGTAGAACAAATTTTTGTGGCAAAAGGCTCAAAACAGGAATTTAAGCATTAAAAAGATTCAAATTGGTAAGTCATTAGACTAACCCTAATTAGCACATTTTCTATGAAAAATAATACACAATTAGGTTTAAGAGTGATGGATTTGTTTTAGGGTTAAAGTGATTTGGAATTTTTGTGAATTAGAAGAGAGATTCAAGATGAACATGGCTATATGGCCATAATACCTGTACCGTTTAGTTGGAATGTAAATGTAAAAAAAAAAACCCAAATACAAAAAACAAAAGTGTACACAACTAAAAAAAAAAAAATTACAAAAAGGTACATGGTCACTAACACCCTCGTGTATTTGGGGCGGTCAAATTTACAAAAATACAAAAAAGGGTACCCCCCCTCTAGCACGGCCATATACTGTCCCATGTCCCTCTACATGGCCGTGTTAAGTCGAAACACTTCCCATTTCATTTTACTTCATTGAAATGCATTCTTAAGGATATGTAATTGGGAATAGTGTATAGGTTTGGCGGATCTATGAGACTATAAGTGTGAGAAGATCAACTATTGGATTTAAGGTATGTGTATACCGTATTTGTTAAGTTAGAAATTGTGTGTAGATTAACTGTTCTTGTAAAAGAATATGATTGAATTTCATGTGTGGTTGTGATTTGCTAGGTCCAAGAAATTGAGTGTGGGTTAGTGTTCTTGAGATGGCACCCCCGATGATCGATATGTGATGTTGTCCTTAGTGAAGTTGTGTACTAAAATGATTCCGAGTAGCATGTGAAAGGACTCATGTATGCTATGTGGAAGGATGTTATAAAAGGACTTATGGACTCATAAGCAGTGGGAGTATCCATTTTCATATATGTATTATTATTATGTATAAAATAGACTCATAGACAAAGGGGAGTACCCTTTATCATATATATATATATATTTGTGGAAGGATTGTGTGGATATCTATAAGGTTGTATGTTAATATGGTGATGAGAATTGCGTGTTGGATTATGTGATGTGAAAGATAAATAACTTGTGATTTCACTTCAAAGCATTGGCTCTTAAAGATTTATATTATTTTTGTACTTTATAATTGTTATTGGACCATTTTATATTGTAATTTTCTTTTTGGGACACTTTCATTTGTTTGTAATTTTCATTTAGGACTGGCCACCCTAAAAGTTGTATAGTTGTAATTTTGTGGACTTTTTAACCCTAAAGGGAGCAAGTATAAATACTTGCTTAAGTAGGGTTTTGGGGAAAGAATTTTCATAATACACTTGATATTTTCGCGAGAGAATTATGGTTCATCCTTAGTTCAACAAGGAAAAATTTGTATTTATAATTTCATTTGTTTGTTTTTTTTTCTTCTCTAGTGAGCCCTATCTGGGGTTTGATTAAAGTTTTCTTGGTCTTTTTTTTGATTCATTTGTAATAAAATTATTTTCCCCTAATTGATTTTTTTTAAACCTGTTAATTTCCCCATTTCCCCTTTTTAACTGAAACAATTTTAAAAGGGTGGATAGGTCATGCCCTTTTGATTTGTGTATTTTTCAGGGGTTTTTTTCAAGAATTTGTGATTTTTTTGGGGAATATATCATTGTGATATTCTTTCATGAAATACATTCAATCAACTATTGCTTTTGGGGTTCCCCGCAACAAATTCCCCAAAATTGAACCGAATAAACTTGTCTTTTGGGGGATTAGGGGGATTATTTTCTTGTGCTTATTCCATTTAGGCACATCATTTTTTTTGGTATAGAGCTTGGGGTTTAAGGGGGGATTGCAATTTGAATTCAAAAATTTAGGTTCTTATACCTTGATCCGAAATTTGTTTTAAAAAGAGTTGATTTATTTCAATTGTGTTTTGAAGTATTTCATTGTTGTTATTGTTGTAGACAGGGAAATCTTACCCATTTTCTTTGCCCTTAATTTGGGCCGGAGGGGTTTTAAGGAAATCATCATTGTGATCATTTGAGGGAAGTGAAATTTAAACCCGAAGAGTGTTTTTTTTTGAAATTATTTCGTTTTTTAAGTGTTGTGTGTGGAAAGTGGATTCTTTTACCTTCTTTGTTATTAATTTTTCCCTGAAGGAAAAGGATAAAATTGTTTTCCAGTGTTTGATTGTGAATTTGGGAAATACAAATTTTGGGGTAAAAAAAAAAGTTGATTTTTTTTGAATTCGAATTGGGAGAACAATTTGCAATTTCCAATTTGAATTTATGGAAAAATAGGAAATCATTTGAAATTCAAACACATCCATTAAGCTTGAAGTTATTGAGGGGATTGTTTAAATTTTTCTTTTGTTTTTTAAATTTAAATCTTACCATTTGTGGAAATGATTAGGGTGTTCATTTGAATTTGTTCTTTTTGTAGTGGTGAGTGTACCAAAGAGGGTTGTGTTGTGTTTGAAGTGAGATTGTGTTTATTTGGAGAGGTTGTTAACCTGGTTTATGGTAGAATTGTGGTGTAAAAAAGGGGTATTAAAAATTTTTGGATTGTGTTTTGTGTTTGAGTGAGGGGAATTTCCATTTGGAATTTTGGAATTTGGGGGTAAAGGGTTTTTAAGAAATGTATGTTTCGTGGGAAGAAAGGGAAATTTTGTAGAAAATTGAATTCAAACCCGTCTTTAAAGTGTAAAGAAAAAAACAACTAAACACTTGTGTTAAATAATTCAAACATTAAATAAGGTGGGGTACTCATTTATTAACTTATTTTTGGGGTACAAATTTTTTCCTTTTCCTAACTTTTTGAATGTTTTCATTATTGTGGGGTAAAAGTGGGTTTTTTTGAAAAAAAAATTGTGTAAAATTTTTGGGATTTTTCTTAAAACAACAGTCCAACAAAAATGTGAATGGGGGAATTTGGGAATGACCAAACCAGGTTTGGGGGAGGTAGGGTCATAATACGAGGGAGGGGGACTTTGAAGAACAGTCCCAAATTTTCTACCAAGTTACTCTTTGGGAAATAGATTATAAAATAAAATTACCACAACCACCGTGGTGAACCTCAGGGACCACCTCGGGTAGCTCCACAAACCTTAGAGAGATAAGTATGGGAGATGGAAAACTGAATAGAAGGATGGATGGGGATCACATCCCTTTCAGGGGAAAAAAGGGATACAAATTTGGGGTAATCCATATCAGAATAGGGTTTTAAGCCACTCGGACTGGGGATGTGAAACTGCAGTCCTTTTTATGACGGCAAGGGATCAGCAAAGATTATTTGGATGGAAACAAGGTTGAGGGCTCTTTGAATGTTTAGATCGATGATAATACTAAGTTCGATTGGGTCTGTGAGTTTCAGGATACGCCCTATATGGAAGAATTTGATTATCAAAGGGAAAAGGGGTGGGAGGGGGAATTCAGACATAGAGGATATGAAAAGGGTGTTGAAAAAGATTTATTTCCCGAGCACTACAAATGAAAATTTTTCGACTGTAACCTTAGGAGGGAGGCAAGACATGGATGATTATGTGTAGGGTTTTAAACCCCTCATGATTAATGGGGCAAACGAACCCAAAAAACCCTAACAGCTTCGTCCCAGGTTTTAAATAGAGATAACGTTGTTGTTGAACTGAGGCTTAGTACACTTGATGAGGCTATTCAATTCCTTTAAAGTGGGGGGCAAAGGGGTCCAACTTGTTGGGGTCCAAGCAACCCAATACTCTCCCAGACCCATGGCGCGACGGTCAATCGGAAAGGGAAAAAAGCATGGGTGAGAATGAAGCAGGGGAAAAAACACCCCTTTTCACTGCTAGAAAAATATCCTCGGGGAAGGGTAAAAGTAAAACACCAGATGTGGGGAACTTTTCCTAATCTATTTGGGGAAAAAATAGCCAAACAAATCTTTAATGCATGGATTTAATAGGAGCACATGTTCAAATAAAGGGGGAGACTATTATGGAGGGCTTTGGGGGAAAATTTGAGGTTAGAGGAATGGGGGGCCTACAACCTGTCTTAGCACAAAAAAAGATTATGATGACCAGACTGTAGAAACACATGAGGAGCTAAAAGGGGAACAAATTTACCTATTAATGTGTTAGCAGGACCTAACCCCTTTTCTCCTGATGCTAGAGACATACAGAGGGAAATATTCCCACCTCTTAAAGATCAGAGGTAAATTTTTTGGGACTCATCATTGAAGTGGTAGTTGCAAATTTATATCCGCACTGTAGACAAATTCATTTATCTACTATCCCCCCCTCTTAGCCCCTTTGACTTGCATTGGTTGGAAATCGGGGGAGTATCATGTTACGCTAAGGGCGAAGGGGCCTTTAGTGTTGGGCAAAATACACATGAACCATTGATGTAATTCCTATGCGGGGATTCCATTTGCATTGGGTAGGCCTTGATGTTTGATCGGAAGGTGTTACATATGGATTTAGGAACACCTATATGTTCATAGGGGGGGTTTCCATATACTATCACCTATGACTCCGTTTAAAAGGGGCACCAGTTTAGGGGAGATCAAACTACTTTCCCCACATCTAGTAACTGGGGGTTTTAAATTCTAGAAATGACCCTCTAGATTTGAGGGCAAATCTTTCAAAGCTAAGGGGATGATGGGAAATTTTTTGGGACCAAAAGATCTCTTAGAACTCGTAATTGTTATTTGGGCCATTTTTTAATTTAATTTTTTTTTTTGGACACTTTTATTTTTTTTGTAATTTTCTTTAGGACCGGCCCCCCTAAAATGGCATAGTTGGGGAATTTTGTGGACTTTTTTAAACCCCAAAAGGAAACAAGTATAAAACTTGCCTTTAAAAAAAGGGGGTTTTGGGGGGGGAATTTTTCAAAATAACAAAATTTTCGTGGGGAAATTTGGGGTTTTTCCTTTTTCAAAAAGATTAATTTTCAATCAAAAGGGAAATTGTGAGTTAAAATCAATTTCATTTGTTGTGTTTTTTTTCTTCCCCTAGTAAGTAAAATCAAGGGGTTAAAATTTAAGGTTTTTTTGTCAAAT